>JAJPUD010030010.1:0-13464 GCA_023553655.1 Myrmecobius fasciatus
TTCCAGAGTTTACCAAAGTAATAAGAGGAACAAGATGCACTGCTCCAAACTGAAGAGTGATTCCAGAAATCCTTCAAATGATAACATTCTGCAATTAATCAAAAATGTTGCATATCGCATAACTTAATGATGAATGGATGACAGTGGTCTTGAACTTGCAGCCTCTCACCTGCTCAAGACCTGAAGAAAGACACACTCCACACAGCTGGCTCATAAGACACAAGCTTCTAGAATTTGTAGGTAAGCCTAAGAGGACCGCCAAGTCCTGCTTAGACTGGAGAAAGCAGTGTTCTATAGAAAAGATGAAAAATGGAATGAGGCATATTTGTTGAGAAAACAAATGACATTTAATGGGTTATGAAAAGATTTTGTAATACTTCAGCATGCAGTAATCAAACTCACCCCAAAAGAAATTCTCTCTCTCAAATCTTTTGGCATGCTTGCTTTTGAAATTGTTGCCTCAAAATAAAAAAAAAAATACCCTTGCTTGATTAATATCATGCACTGGAATTACTACCTTCATGGGGAATGAAAAGGAATGCACAATGGAGAAAGCATTAAAGAGCTTTCTGTAAATGTGATTTCCCAACTTGCCATATGCAATGTCCCATCACCATTAGATAGAATGATGATGTTTGTGATTTTCTTGTAAACTGGACATTTTTTCTGTGGTTTCTGATTTTCTTTTACACCCGGTCATGGTATCCATGAAGGCTGTGATGCCAAAAGAAAGAAAGGAAAAAAAAAGGCAAGTAACTTCCTTTTCTCATATATACTATTTCATTTCATAATGAAGAAGAGATGCAAAAACTCCCTCACAGGTGGCAGACAAAATACCCAGCCATCTTTCTGTCTGCAATTACAAGAAAGGCCAAATTCTTCTTGCATTTCACCTGGGGTAAAGAAGCCTAAGCAACTCAGAGGTACGATTCACTCTCTCAAAAAGAAATTTGATTAGGAAGGGATAAGCAATGGACTGTATTCACATCAAAACCTAGGACCATTATACATGTTGTGAGCACCAAAATTTTAACTACTTTAAAAAGACAAGTACCAGAAAAGGAAAGCAAAAAAAAAAAAAGATTTTTTTGAAATAATGATCAGTAGTGGTCATGTAGATATTTGACTTTTTCATGGGAAAGAAAACTAAATTAAGGACTACAAAAATAACCAAAAACTCTTTGCTTTTTCCATGTAATCAATGCTCAATTATTAAAGGAAGTGAATCAGAGATTCAATTTTCACTGCTTCTCATAGTCATTTATACCTAGAATATCTTTCAGAAATACAGTACACCATAATGTTGGGCTTTTTATCAAAAGCACTGTGTGGGGCAAACCCTACTGATTAACAGGAGAGAGGGTCTTGAACTCGGGATCTCTACGTGTAGAAGACATTCAGAAGGGAACACCCCAAACAGCCAACTAAAACAGAGAAGCTTCAAGTATTTGAAGTTAGCCCTTGAAAAACCAAGTCCTGCTTAGTCTTGAGAAACCAGCGCTTCTCAAAAATGAAGAAAAATGCCTTGGCCCATTTTGTCAAGGGATCCAGGAAGGCTGTGGTACCAAAAGAAATAAATGCAAAAGAGGCAAGAAGAGATGCAAAAGCTCCCGTCTACCATCGCAAGAAAGACCAAATTCTTCTTGCATTTCAAATGGAGTAAAGATTCCCAGTAAACTGGGAGATATATTTCACTCTCTCAAAAAGAAATTTGATTAGGAAATGATGAGAAATGGACTGTATTCAAATCAAAGCCTAAGATCATAATGTACTTTTTGAGCACCAAAATTTCAATTGTGTTAAATGCCAAGCAACAGAAAAGGAAGTCAAAAGAGAAGATTTGTTTGTGAAATAATGATCAGTGGGTTGCTCATATATATATATATTTGATCTTTCACGAGAAGGAAAACTAAATTGATGACTGAAACGATAAACAAAAAAATCTATGGTTTTCCATTTAATCAATGTGCAAATGTTAAAAGAATGAAATCAGAGAATCAATTTTCACTGCTTCTCAAAGTCATTTATACATAGGATGCCATTCCCAAGTCCAGCACATCATAATATTTGGTTTTTTGGTCAAAAACACTGTGTGGGGCAAACCCTACTGATTAACAGGAGAGGGTGGTCTATGAACTCAGGATCTCTACATGCAGAAGACATTCAGAAGGGAACACCCCACACAGCCAACCAAAAGAGAGAAGCGTCAAGTATTTGAACCTAGGCCTTGGAGGACCAAGTCCTGCTTAGTCTTGAGAAACTAGCATTTCTCAAAAATGAAGAAAAATGCCTTGGCCCATTTTTCTCCAGCAAAACTACATTTTACAGTGTGCACAAAGTACCTGTCATATCAAAGGGAGGGAACTCAAACTCCACTAAATCAAACTTCTCTCTCAGACCTTCTAGGAAAGCATATTTTGGAAAATGTTCCCTCCAACCAAGAAATCCCCTTTGATGGGTTTATATCATAGGCTTGAAGATATACTGAATTTCAGGAAATGGCAAGCAGAATTGACAAAACACTTAGGAGTGCTCTGCTGGAAGGATTTCCCATCTTAAATATCCAGGGTCCCAGCATCATTAGACAGAATGATGACGTTTCTGTTTTCCTGGGAAGCAAGAATTTGTTTTTTTCTTTTTCCTACAACGTTGGCTTTACAGCTATGTGTTTTCAAGAAATCCATAATGGCTATGATGCAAAAAGACCAGCATGCAAATAGAACAAGAAATTCCAATGTGCATATATACTATTTTCTTTCTTATTCAAGATGAAAAGTAAAAGCTACAACTTAGTTGGTAGCACAAAGCCCAAGCCTCCTTGCTTCCTGCAATCCCAAGTAAATCCAAATTAATCTTGGATTTCAAGTGTGGTAAATATGGCCAATCAATTCAGAGGCATAGTTCACTATCAAAATGGGAAATTTAACAACAAAATGATGAGGCATGGACAGTATTCATTGTATTGTCTATTCCATGAATTGTCTTCTAAATACCAAAATATCAACTCCTTCAGCAAGACAACATCAAGGAAAGCAAGGCAAAACAAAACACTTTTTGTGAGACAATGATAAGTGAGCTCCTCCAAGGGCTATCTGGTCTTGGGAGGAGAAGAAGAACTCATTGTATTACTACATCTATAAAGAAAAAGTGCATGTTATTTGTCATTTCATAAGAATTCCAGAGTTTACCAAAGTAATAAGAGGAACAAGGTGCACTGCTCCACACTGAAGAGTGATTCCAGAAATCCTTCAAATGATCACGTTCTGTAATTAATCAAAAGTGTTACATATCGCATAGGTTAATGATGAAAAGCTGCCAGTGGTCTTGAACTCACAGCCTCTCACCTGATGAAGGCCTGAAGAAAGGCACACTCCACACAGCTGGCTCATAAGCTACCAGAATTTGTAGGTAGGCCTAGGAGGACCACCAAGTCCTGCTGAGACTGGAGAAACCAGTGATTCTATAGAAAAGATGAAAAAGGGAATGAGGCACATTTGTTGAGAAAAAAATGACATTTAATGATTTATGAAAAAGTCTTGTAATATTTCAGGATGCAGTAATCAAATTCAACCAAAAAAAAAAAAACTCTCTCTCAAATCTTTTAGGAATGCTTGCTTTGGAAATAGTTGCCTCAAAATTAAAAATCACCCTTGCTTGACTAATATCATGCATTGGAATAACTACATCCATGGAGAATGAAAAGGGATGCACAATGCAGAAAGCTTTAGGGAGTTCTCTGTAAATTTCATTTCCCATCTTACCATACGCAATATCCCATCACCATTACATAGAATGATGATGTTTGTGATTTCCTTGTAAACTGGACATTTTTTTCCGTGGTTTGTGGTTTTCTTCTACATCCAATCATGGTATCCACAAAGACTTTGATGCCAAAAGAAAGAAAGGCAAAAAGGGCAAGTAACTTCCTTTTCTCATATATACTATTTCATTTCATAATGAAGAAGAGATGCAAAAACTCCCTTACACCTGGAGCAAAAGTGCTGCTTATTGCATAGCTTAATGATGAAAAGCTGACAGTGGTCTTGAACTGGTAGGCTCTCAACTGCTCAAGGCCTGAAGAAAGGCGCACTCAACACAGCTGGCTCCCAAGACACAAGCTTCTAGAATTTGTAGGTAGGCCTAAGAGGACCACCAAGTCCTGCTGAGACTGGAGAAACCAGTGCTTCGATAGAAAAGATGAAAAAGGGTATGAGGCACATTTGTTGAGAAAAATTAACATTTAATGAGTTACGAAAAGGTCTTCTAATATTTCGAGGTGCAGTAATCAAACTCAACCCAAAACAAAAAAAAAAAAAACGTTCTCTCTCTCAGCCCTTCTAGGAATGCTTGCTCTGGAAACTGTTGCCTCAAAATAAGAAAGCACCCTTGTTTGATTAATATCATGCACTGGAAGAACTACATCCATGGAGACATTAAAAGGAATGCACAATGGAGAAAGCTCTAGGGAGCTTCCTATAAATTTGATTTCCCATCTTACCATATGCAAGGTGCCATCACCATTAGACAGAATGATGATGTTTGTTATTTCCTTGTAAACTGGACATTTTTTTTCTGTGGTTTGTGGTTTTCTTTTACCTCCAGTCATGGTATCCATGAAGGCTTTGATGCCAAAAGAAAGAAATTAAAAACGGAGAAAAAAAACCTTTATTTCTCATATATACTATTTCATTTCATAATGAAGAAGAGATGCAAAAACTCCTTCTCACCTGGCAGAAAAAAATACCTACCCATCTTTCTGTCTGCAATCCAAAGAAAGACCAAATTCTTCTTTCATTTCAACTAGGGTAAAGATGCCTAAGTAACTCGGAGGTACAATGCACTCTTTAAAAAGGGAATTTGACTAAGAAATGAGAGATGGATTATATTCAAATTAAAACCTAGTACCATAATATACTTTTTGAGCACCAAAATTTCAACTACTTTAACAGGCAAATACCAGAAAAGGAAGGCAAAAGAAAAGATTTTTTGGGAAATAATGATCAGTGGGTTGACCTTTTCATAAGGAGGAAAACTAAATTGATGACTACAAAGATAAGCAAAAAATCTTTGTATTTTCCATTTAATCAATGCTCAATTTTTAAAGGAAGAAAATCAGAGGATCAATTTTCACTGCTTCTCAAAGTCATTCATATCTAGAATGTCTTTCATAAGTCCAGCACACTATAATGTCGACCTTTTTGTTAAAAGCACTACATGGGGCAAACCCAAATGGTTAATGGCAGAGGTTAGTCTTGAACTCAGAACCTCTGACCTTCTGAAGACATTCAAAAAGGAACACACCAAACAGCTCACCAAAAGATTGAAAGTTCAAGAATTCGAACCTAGGCCTTGGAGGACCACCACATCCTGCTTAGCCTGGAGAAACCAGCACTTCCCAAGAAATGATGAAAAATGCCTTGGCCCATATTTGTGTAGGAAAACTAAATTTTAAAGTGTGCACAGAATACCTGTACTAAAAGAGGGAGGGAAATCAAACTCCACTAAGTCAAATTTCACTCTAAGACCTTGTAGGAATGCTTACTTTGGAAAATGTTCACTCCAATCAAGAAATCACCTTTGATTGGTTTGTATCATGGGCTTGAAGAACTACAATCTTGATGATGTGAAATGGAAAGCAGAATTGTGAAGACTTGTGGGAGTTGTCTGCAGTTTGGATTTCCCATCTTACAATATCCAAGGTCCCAGCATCATTAGACAGAATGATGATGTTTCTGATTCCCTGGGAAACAATAGTTTGTTTTTTCCTACCACTGTTGCTTTACATCTACATGCTTTCAAGTAATCCATGGCGGCTATGATACAAAAGGCCAGAATACAAATAGAGGAAGAAACTTCCAATTTACATATATACGATTTCCTTCTTTATTGAAGATGAAATGTAAAAGCTAAATCTTAGCTGGTAGACCAAAGCTTAAGCCTCCTTGCTGCCTGAAATCACACGTTATTACAAATAAATCTTGGATTTCAAGTGGGGTAAATATGGCCAATCAACTCAGGAGCACCGTTAAGTGTCTGAAAAAGAAATTTAACTACAAAATATTGAGGCAAGGACAGTATTCAATGCAGTGCCTCTCCATGAATTGTCTTTTAAATACCAAAAGACAAACTTCTTCAGGAAGACCATTGCCAAGAAAGAAAGCCAAAACAAAAGCCTTTTCGTGAGACAGTGACTAGTGGGCTCCTCATAGGGCTATCTGGTCTTAGGAAGAGTTCGAGAAAAACTCAGTATGACTACATCGATAAAAAAAAACATATTATTTGCCATTTCATAAGAACTTCAAAATTTATGAAAGAAATAAGAGGAACAAGATACAGTGCTCCACACTGAATAGTGATGTCAGAAATACATCAGATGAGAGTATTCTGCAATTCATCAAAACTGCTGTGTACTGATTCAAGGCCGAGGCTGGTCTTGAACTTAGAACCTCTCACCTGATAAAGGCATGCAGAAATGCATATACCACACAGCTGGCCAACACAAACAAGCTTCGTTAATTTGAACCTAGGGCTTGGAGGACCACCAAATCCTGCTAAGCCTGGAGAAATATGCCCTCCTCAAGAAATTATGAAATATGCCTTGCTCCATATTTGTCTAAATTTTAAATTGTGCACAGAACATATATATACATATATATATATATATATAATATATATAAGAGGGAGTGAAGTTAAACTCCACCAACTCAAACCTCTTTCATTCCTTCTACCAAGTATTACTTTAGAAAATGTTCCCTCCAACCAAGAAATCACCCTATATTGCTTTGTATCATGGGCTTGAAGAACTACATTCTTGATGACATGAAATGGCAAGCAGAATTGAGAAAAATCTTGGAAGTTGTCTGCCAGTTGGATTTCCTGTCTTAGAATATCCAAGGTCCCAGCATCATTAGACAGAATGTTGATGTTTCTAATTTCCTGTGAAACAACAGTTTGTTTTTTTTCCTACCACTTTTGCCTTACATCTACACCCTATCAAGAAATCCATGATGGCTATGGTGCAAAAAGACCAACATACAAATAGAGCAAGAAACTTCCAATTTACATATATACTATTTCCTTCCTTATTGGAGATGAAATGTAAAAGCTACAACTTAGCTGGTAGACCAAACCCCAAGCCTCCTTGCTGGCTGCAATCCCAAGTAAATCCAAATAAATCTTGGATTCCAAGTGGGGTCAATATGGCCAATCAACTTGGGGGAACAGTGCAGTATCTGAAAAGGAAATTTAACAACAAAATGTGGAGGCATGGACAGTATTCAGTGCATGCCTATTTCCATGAATTGTCCATTAAATACCAAATATCAACTCCTTTAGCAAACCAACTACCAGGGAAGCAAGCCAAAACAAGACTTTTGGTGAGATAATGATCAGTGGGCTTCTTATGGGGATATCTTGTCTTTGAAAGAGGAGAACTCAATATGAATACATCAACAAACAAAAAACTCATCTTATTTGCCCTTTCATAAGAATTCCAGAGTTTACTAAAGTAATAAGAGGAATAAGATGCAGTGCCCCATAATGAATAGTGATATCAGAAATGCTTCAAATGATAATATTCTACAATTCAGCAAAACTGCTGTGTATTGCATAGCTTACTGACTAAAGGCTGAAGCTGGTCTTGAACTCAGAACCTCTTACATACTGAATAAATGCAGAAAGGCACACACCACACAGCTGCCCAAAAGACACACCCTTCTAGAATTTGTAGCTAGGCCTTGGAGGAACAAGTCCTGCTGAACCTGGTGAAACCAGCGCTTCTCTAGAAGTGATGAAAAATTGCATGAGGCACATTTGTCAAGAAAAAATAACATAATGGGTTACAACAAGATCTTGCAATATTTCAGGATGCAGTAATCAAACTCTGAGATCTTCTAGAAATGCTTACTTTGGAAACTGTTGCCTCAAAATAAGAAATCACCCTTGCTTGAGTAATATCCTGCACTAGAAGAACTACATCCATGGAGACATGAAAAGGAATGCACAATGGGAAAAAAACCTTGGTATGTGCCATTTCATAGAGGATGAATTATAAAGGAAGTAAATCAAAGGATAAATTTCACTGCTTCTCTATTTCATTAATGCCTAGAATGTATTTCACAAGTCCTGCAAAACATAACGTTCAGTATTTTATCAAAAGCACAGTGTGGTGCACTCCATATGGAATGATGGTAAAGGTTGGTCTTGAACTCAGAACCTCTAAGTAACTGAAGATATTAACACCTCACACAACTGACCAAAAGAAAGAAGCTTTCAGAATTTGAACCTAGGCCTTGGTGGACCACCAAGTCCTGCTATGCCTGGAGAAATAATGAAAAATGCCATGGCCCATTTAGGAAAACTAAATTTTAAAATGTGCACAGAGTACCTGTACTATAAAAAGGAGTGGTCAAACTCCAGTAAGTCCAACTTCTCTGTCAGACCTTCTAGCAATGCTTACTTTAGAAAAAATTCCTCCCACCAAGAAATCACCCTTGATTGATTAATATCATGCACTGGAAGAACTACATCCATGGAGTCATGAAAAAAAGCATACACAATAGAAAAAGCTCTCGGGAGCTTTCTGTAAATTTGATTTCCCATCTTATCATATGCAATGTCCCTTCACCATTATATAGTATGATGATGTTTGTGATTTCCTTGTAAACTGGACATTTTTTTTCTGTGATTTGTGGTTTTCTTCCTCATCCAGTCATGGTATCCATGAAGGCTGTGATGCCAAAGGAAAGAAATGCAAAATAGGGAAGAAACTACTATTTCTCATATATACTTACTATTTCATTTCCTAAAAAAGAAGAGATGCAAGAGCTCCCTTTCTGCTAGCAGGCAAAATACCTAGCCATCTTTCTTTCTGTAATCACAAGAAAGACCAAATTCTTCTTTCATTTCAACTGGGGTTAAGATGCCTAAGCAGCTCAGAAGTACAATTCAGTATCTGAAAGGGGAATTTGACTAGGAAATAATGAACAATGGACAGTATGCATATCAAAACTTACAACTACAAAATGCTTTTTGAACATCAAAATATGAACTACTTTAAAATACAAGAAAAGGAAGCCAAAAGAAAAGATTTTTTTTCATGAAATAATCATCAGTGGGTTGCTCATATAGATATATGATCTTTTTAATGCAAAGAAAAGTCAATTGAAGACTTCAAGGATAAACAGAAAACCTTTGTATGTGCCATTTCATCAATGCTGAATTTTAAAGGAAGTAAATCATAAACAAAAGTTTCATTGCTTCTCCAATTCATTAATAACTAAAATGTATTTCACAAGTCCTCCAAAACATAATCTTCAGCATTTTTTCAAAACCACTGTGTGTAGCACTCCGTACTGATTAATGGCAGAGGTTGGTCTTGAACTCAGAACCTATAACCAGCTGAAGATATTCAGAACGGAACACACCACACAGCTGACCAAAAAAAGAGAAGCTTTAAGAATTTGAACCTAGGCCTTGGAGGACCACCAAGTCCTGCTAAGCCTGGAGAAACCAGCAATTCTCAAGAAATGATGAAGAATACCTTGGCCAATATTTGTCTAGGAAAAGTACATTTGAAAGTGTGCACACAGTACCTGTAATCTAAGAAAAAGTGAAGTCAAACTCCACTAAGTCCAACTCCTCTCTCATACCTTCTAGCAATGCTTATTTTAGGAAAAATTCCCTCCAACCAAGAAATCACCTTTGCTTGATTAATATCATGCACTGGAAGAACTACATCTATAGAGTCATGAAAAGGATTGCAAAATGGGAAAAATTCTCAGGATCTGACTTGATTTCCCATCTTACCATATATAATGCCCCATCACTATTAGAAAGAATGATGATGTTTGTGATTTCCTTGTAAACTGTAGAATTTTTTCTGTGTTTTGTGGTTTACATCGATATCTGGTCATAGTATCCATGAAGGCTGTGATGCAAAGAAAGAAATGCAAAAGGGGAAGTAACTTCCATTTCTCATATGTACTATTTCATTTCATAATGAAAAAGAGATGTAAAACCTCCCTCTCAAATGGCAGACAGAATACCTAGCCATCTTTCTGTCTGCAATCACAAGAAAGACCAAATTCTTCTAGCATTTCAACTGGGGGAAAAGATGCCTAAACAACTCAGAAGGACAATTCACTATCTGAAAAGGGAATTTGACTAGGAAATGATCAGCAATGGACAGTATTCATATCAAAACCTACGACAATAACATGCTTTTTAAACACCAAAATATCAACTACTTTAAAAGGCAACTGCCAGAAAAGGAAGCCAAAAGAGAAGATTTTATTGTGAAATAATAATCAATGAGTTGCTCATATAGATATTTGATTTTTTGAACACAAAGAAAACTCAATTGAAGACTGCAAGGATAAACAAAAAACCTTTGTATGTGCCATTTCATCAACGCTGAATTTTTAAAAATGTAAATCAAAGGAAAAAGTTTCAGTGCTTCTCTAATTTATTTATATCTAGAATGTACTTCACAAGTCCTGAAAAACATTTTGTTCAGCATTTTGTCAAAAACACTGTGTGGTGTGCTCTTCACTAATTAATGGCAGAGGTTGGTCTTGAACTCAGAACCTCTGACCAGCTGAAGACATTCAGAAATACACAGCCCACACAGTTGACCAAAAGAGAGAAGCTTTGAGAATTTGAACCTAGGCCACAGAGGACCACAAAGTCCTGCTAAGCCTGGAGAAACCATTGCTTCTCAAGACATGATGAAAAATGCCTTGGCCCCTATTTGTCTAGGAAAACTAAATTTTAAAATGTGTACAGACTACCTGTAATATAGGAGGGAGTGAAATCAAACTTCACTAAGTCAAACTTCTCTTTCAGACCTTCTAGGAATGCTTAGTTTAGGAAATGTTCCCTCCAACCAAGAAATCACCCTTGATTGGTTTGTATCATGGGCTTGAGGAACTACATTCTTGATGAGAGGAAATGGCAAGCAGAAATGAGAAAATTCTTGGGAGTTGTCTGCCAGTTGGATTTCCCATCTTAGAATATCCAAGGTCCCAGCATCATTAGACAGAATGATGATGTTTCTGATTTCCTGGGAAACAACAGTTTGTTTTTTCCTACCACTTTGGCTTAACATCTATGTGCTTTCAAGAAATCCACGACAGCTCTGATGCAAAAAGACCAACATACAAACAGAGCAAGAAACTTATATATATATATATGTCACAAGTAAATACAAATAAATCTTGGATTTCAAGTAGGTTAAATATGGCTAATCAACTCGGGGGCACAGTTCAGTATCTGAAAAGGAAATTGAACTCTGAAATAATGAGGCATGGACAGTATTTCATACAATGCCTGTTTCCATGAATTGTCTTTTAAATACCAGATTATCAACTCCTTCAGCAAGACAACTGCCAGGAAAGCAAGCCAAAGCAAAGACTTTTGGTGAGATCAGTGGGCTTCTCATGGGGCTATTTGGTCTTTGGAAGAGAAGAAGAACTCAATTGATGACTACAATGATAAACCAAAAAAATATGTTATTTGCCATTTCATAATAATTCATCAGTTTGCCAGAGTAATAAGAAGAACAAGATGCAGCATCCCACACTGAAGAGTGATTCCAGAAATCCTTCAAATGATAATATTTTGCAATTCATCAAAACTGTTGTGTATTGTATAGCTTACTGACTAAATGCTGAGGCTGGTCTTGAACTCAGAACCTCTGACCTGCTGAAGGCACGCAGAAAGGCGCACACCACACAGGGGGCTTAGAAAACACAAGCTTCTAGAATTTGTAGGTAGACCTTGGAGGACCATCAAGTCCTGCTGAGCCTGGAGAAACCAGTGCTTCTCTAGAAATGATGAAAAATTGCATGAGGCACATTTGTTGAAAAAAAAACTAACATTTAATGGGTTACAAAAAGGTCTTGTAATATTTCAGAATGCAGTAATCAAACTCAACCAAAAAAAAAAAAAACTTCTCTCTTTCAAATCTTCTAGGAATGCTTGCTTTGGAAACTGTTGCCTCAAAATAAGAAATCACCCTTGCTTGAGTAATATCATGCATTGGAAGAGCTACATCCATGGAGAATGAAAAGGAATGCAGAGTGGAGAAAGCTTTAGGGATCTGTCTGTAAGTTTGATTTCCCAACTTATAATATGCAATGTCCCATCACCATTAGAAAGAATGATGATGTTCATGATTTCCTTGTAAAATGGCCATTTTTTTTTCCTGTGGTTTGTGGTTTTCTTCTACATCCGGTCATGTATCCATGAAGGCTGTGATGCCAAAAGAAAGAAATGCAAAAAGGGAAAGTAACTTCCTTTTCTCACATATACTATTTCATTTCATAATGAAGAAGAGATGCAAAAGCTCCCTCACAGCTGGCAGACAAAATACCCAGACATCTTTCTGTCTGCAATCACAAGAAAGACGAAATTCTTCTAGCATTTCAACTTGGATAAAGATGCTTAAGCAACTCAGAGGTTTCTCCAGGCTTAGCAGGACTTGATGGTCCTCCAAGGCCTAGGTACAAATTCTTGAAGCTTCTCTCTTTTGGTCATCTGTGTGAGGTGTTCCTTTCTGAATATCTGGATATTCAGCTGGATAGAGGTTCTGAGTTCAAGACCAACCTCTGCCATTAATCAGTAAGGACCACCCCACCCAGTGCTTTTGACAAAATGTTGATCATTATGTTTTGTAGGACTTGTGAACTATGTTCTAGGTATAAATGAATTGGAGAAGCAGTGAAACTTTTTACTATGATTTACTTCCTTTAAAATTCAGCCTTGATGAAATGGCACATACAAAGGTTTTTTTGGTTATCCTTGTAGTATTCAATTGAGTTTTCTTTGTGTTCAAAAGATCAAATTTCTACATGACCATCCCACTAATTATTATTTTGCAATAAAATCTTCTCTTTTGGCTTCCTTTTCTGGTAGTTTCCCTTTAAAGACTTTTCATCTTTAGATAACTTTGACTATATTAAGTTAAAAAGTTTTTGTACAAACAAAATCAATGCAGACAAGATTAGGAGGGAAGCAATAAATTGGGAAATCATCTTTACATTTAAGGGTTCTGATAAAGGTCTCATCTCTAAAATATATAGAGAATTGTCTCATATTTATAAAAATTCAAGCCATTCTCCAATCAATAAATGGTCAAAGGATATGAACAGACAATTTTCAGAGGATGAAATTAAAACTATTTATAGTCATATGAAAAGGTGCTCCAAATCACTATTGATCAGAGAAATGCAAATCAAGACAACCCTGAGATACCACTTCATACCTGTCAGATTGGCTAAAATGACAGGAAAAGTTAATGATGAATGTTGGAGGGGATGTGGGAGGGCTGGGACACTGATGCATTGTTGGTGGAGCTGTGAACGGATACAGCCATTCTGGAGAACAATTTGGAGCTATGCTCAAAAAGTTATCAAACTGGGCATACCCTTTGACCCAGCAGCATTTCTATTGGGCTTATATCCC
>JAJPUD010030011.1:0-13464 GCA_023553655.1 Myrmecobius fasciatus
AGAGAGGCCTGTGGGAACTGAGTGTGAACCACAACACAGCATTTTAATGCTTTCTGTGAATATTTCCATGCATTTTGTTTTCCTTCTTAGGTTGTTTTTTTCTTCTCTTTCTAGATCTGATGTTTCTTGTGCAGTAAGATAACTGTATAGATATGTATACATGTATTGTATTTGTCATATAATTTATCCTATTTAGCATGTATTAGATTACCTGTCATCTAGGGGTGGGGGGTGGGGGAAATGAGGGGAAAAACTTGAGAAAAAAAAGTTTTTGCAAAGGTCAATGTTGAAAGGTCACTCATATGTTTTGTAAATAAAAAGCTTTATATATATAAAAAAAGACGACTCCATAAAGCAATAATAGAGAAAAAAAATAAAAAAAATAAAAAAATTGATTGACCCAATTTTTTTCTAACAATGGAAACTCATTTGTGTTGATAGAAACCATTAATTTCATGAATAAATAAGTTCACCAACTTCTTAGAAGAGATTTTTGTTACTGAGATGGACAAAGGTTTTATTTACATGAAATTCAAAACACCTACTTCATAATACAGAATTGATCTTCAAAAAAGAGAAGTGAAATTACAAAGTTTAACTCTAACGTATTTGCCGTTGTTAACTTGAATTTCTTTCTATGTACTGCTTTAAAAAACTACCAGACACCATATTTGAATTTTCCTTTATTGACCATTAAACTCTGAAATAAATTTTAACCCCGTACTAAAAGAGATGAAAGAAATGTAGGATGACAACCAAGCTTTTGACTCCAATGCAAAATAATAACCTTTTTGTAAATATCTTAAATCAAACAGATTCTTAATTCTAGCAAGCAATAATATGATAGAATTCATCAAAAGGTCCTTCAGTCTGAGAGATATGAATTCCCTTCTCCTCTTCATCCTTCACAACTATGTGCCCTGGCTACAGGTTCTCTAATGTTTGTTCCTCAAGCTTGATTCCTATACAGTTCCACTTTCTCCACTGGTGGTGATGGTGCTGTGTGTGTGTGTGTGTGTGTGTGTGTGTGTGTGTGTGTGTGTATGTGTGCACATGCGCGCATACACACAGGAAAATGTACCCTACATTTATGATGGGGAAGTGGTATAGGCTATTTTGCTACAACTTTTCTTAATATTCTATTCCATTAAATTATTTAAAATTTATTTTATTTTCTAGTTGACTAGAATAAAAAGAAACTTTTATTTGATGAGGACCTAGATTTGAAATGTTGTATAGTATTGGGAATATAGAAATGCATTTATATTGTGAAGACAGTGCCATGTTTTCCACATTTCCAGATAAGGAGAAAACAATGAAGTTCTTAATTTGATCTTCTTAATTTGTTGTCATCAGATATTAATTATAATGGGAAATAAGCCTTGTCCTTCAGAAAGAGACTATGAAAATCTCAATAAAGAATTCCCATGATGTATTTGGTCATATTTGGGGCAGACTGAGGCAGACTGAACCATCTTTCCTCTGGGGAAGTTACTTACATTCCCCTTTGAATTCATTTTCACATACTTATATAGCAAATTTAAGAAAGTAATTCCACAATTGTCACCCAGTATTTCACCTCTAGGGAAGTAAGTGTATCTTTAAAACTGATCTTAGTAGAAACAAGTGTAGCCCTCCCTCTTGACTACCCCGCTTCCACTTTCAGTGGTTGGGCAGGTATCTGATACTTCTTTGACTACTCACTTCCTCAAAGTTGTAGGAGTAATTCTGAAGAGCCGAGAGTCATTAGCCTCTACTTGTATGCTTGCCATTATTAGACAAGGCACTCAATTCATTTTTAATAAAGCTATTTAGTAAGGTAGAAGATATAGAGAGAACCTCTGAGATAAAGCATCTCCTCCAAATTGGTATACTTTCTTCTTATATGTATAAAGTCCTTGAGGAGAAAGAATTCAAACTTAAGATCCAAAGGTACTGAGACACAGAAGACGTGAACATGTAGAAAGTATAAACATATCTCCTAGTTAATAGAAGCACTTTTTTGTACTTATGGCATACTTTTTTTTTTCTGGTTCATAGAGTCACACTTTTTGAAACTATTTCTTTACTCAGGTGCATGTATTCCTATCTTTGGTTATATTTGTTTGTCACTGGTTTTTCCTTCTCCATTCCTAGGTGAACGCATTGTCTCCAATTGGTCCTTTCTAATTTCTCTAATATAAGTTGTCTTTGATGGGGAGGAGGGAGCAATCCTTTAGAATTCACTTTCTCCCACCTCAACTCATTCTTTATTGCTTTCTTTTAGAGGAGCTGCCTCCTAAAGGTGTTCATGACCCTATTCTCCACCACTTGACAGTCTCACTCACTGCTGAACTGAATTAGTGTTGAAAATTCTCTCCATTTTAAAGCTTCCAAAGACATAGCTGGTTTGTTTGGTTAGGCAATCATGCTGTTCCCTTCTTGAACTAGTTAAAGAGGAATTCACATCTGACAAAGGGGTCATATATAATCATATTTGCACATTAAAAACAACAATAACAATAACAACAACCCTAATCTAGTCTGGTGACTATTGAGATGGGAATGTTGAATTACTTCTCTGACACAGGAGAAAAATAACAAAAAATGTATCTGAGAGAAACCCTTTCAAAGGAGATAGCTAAGGTCATATGACAAGAAGGAAGAAACAGGAGAGCAGGACAAATAAATCACAGAACTGAGGTGAACATTATCTTAAAGCTTTTTTTTTTTTTAAACATACTGTTTCCTCTCACATTAGTTTATAAATGAGGAAGGTAAAATCTTTTAAGATTTTGTCCAGTGTTCTTTCCACTATTAACCTTTCAGATCTTTTGAATCTAACATCTTAGATTAAATATATATATATATATATATATATATATATATACATATATACATATATATATATATATAGTCTTCTTCAAATAGTCAATGACATAAAACATAAGAAAACACTGCAGATTTCATGGTGAGGAATGATGTAAAGAAAGAGACCACTATTAGCAGATGGTTTAGAAGTTATATAGAATAAACAACCACAGATTGATAAAGGGGAATATTTCAGGTGGGGAACTTTACTAAAGGTCACCCATAAGAGATGGACAGAGTATAAGATGAGAAAATGAAGAGAAATTCTCTTGTCATTTTCTAGGGATTGTCACAGGAAAAAACAAAACAAAACAACTAGAAGAATAAACCTTGTGAAAAGAAAAAAATATGGAGCTCAAATATATCATCCTTTTCTCACCTGAATTTCATAATAATAAGAAGTCAAAATATTGCTGAATTTCTGGAATCACAGACATGTTGGATGACCTATTTGAAAGACCTCAGGAAGATAAAAAATCCTAGAGTTAAAATTATTCGCAAGTATTCAGAGACTTCAGTTTGTTTTGAGGCTTATGTGACTTTGGGGAAAGAATGTTTGCTCAAGTTTGGGAATGTTAAGAGAGGCAAGAGTCAACAAAAAAAGAGAAAAGATAGACATATGACAATTATTGGAGATGAGACCAGAAAGAACTGACTTTTGAAGCAGCTGGTGAGAATGAATTCCAGTCAGTAACCACATTATTCACATTTTTTTTTTCATCAGAATTTAAATCTTTATATCTTTCTTTGGAAATTGAGAGGGTATTTGAATGTTTATCTACATATTTTATTTTTAATAGATACTGCTAATAAATTACATGATGATTAATTGCTATTTGCCTAATATTGAAAGAGAGGGAACTGTTCCATGGGATATTTTCCTAGGGTTTTTCTGGGTTGGGAATTTGAGCCAAATAGTGAGGACATTTCTCTGTAAACTAGGTAAATTCTGAGAGTATTCCAGAATACATCCACTAGACTATCTTTGAACTTAGAGAAAATTAATAAGGAGATGGTCAGTAGGAGAGAAGGTGGTTAGTGTGGTTGTCAAGTACACAAGAGTGTACTTAAAAGGCCAAATTTTATTATTAAAATCAAAGTAATTTCATCCCTGAGTTAGCTTGGTTATTCATTAGTTCACCCCTGTACTTGATTGGATCTATGGCTGGAAAATTCTGTAAATGCCTCCCCCTCCAATCTCTTGTCTACCCTGTCTATGTCAGATAGTTTCTATGACCATTATTCAAAAGACTCAAGGCTCCCACCATATATCCAGAGCTATTGGCACAGAATTAGAATTTTAAGAAGTATTTATAGTTAATCAGATCATGCAGACTAAGTTCTAAGGCAGTATGATGAGACAAAAAAAGTTCTGAATTTGGAATCTGAGGATTTGGGTTGAATTCCATTTTTTAAATCACTTACTATCTGTATAGAAATGAGAAAATGAAAATATTTCTGGGAATTATTTCTTTCATTTACCACCCTATAAAATAAGAAGGCTTTATTAGATGTCTTTTCCATTTCTTACTCTATTACCAAATGGTTTTGAAGCTCAGAGCAAAAGAAAGTTGAGGATTGAAAAACATCAGAGTGTAGTATGATACTAGAAGGTACACTAAAATGAAATCAATTTATTAGACAGCTCTTGCACCAGGAAGAATATGTTTATTAAAATAAATAAAATCAGCATTCTTTTACTATTATTTGTGCACCAGTTATTTTTCATCTTCAAGTAAAAAGCCAGTAGTTCTTTTCCAGATTATCTTCCATTTTACATGGAATCAACAGCATTTAAAGAGAGCTCTTCTTCCACTAATTTGTATTTTCTAACTTAATCTATTTAGCTTGTGGTGTCTGAAGGAATTAAGTCAAAATTACTTGAGCAAGTGTCCTGCCTAGAGGAACAACTAGAGGCAGCTGACAATAAGGTAGCAAGGGGACAACCATATGAAGACATCATGCATGCCAAAAATCAGGTATGTAACAAAAAAACTCATCTACTCTGCTCCATATCAATGCTCAAATAGCCTCATTATTAATGAAACCGTAGCTAGAAGAAAAAGCAAGTTTCTTCAACATTTTTTTCTTTACAAATTGAAATTTAAGGTCATGATTGAAAAACTAACAAATGAATGTTTAATTTCCTTGCAAGACACCATATTATCTGTTGAAAAAAATCCAATAATTACTTAAAAAAAACCTTATTGTCCTTCAGCCATTATTAATTAAATTTATTGAATTCTATAACTATTATGAATGTGATACCATTTTTCCTTAGTATGCAAAGTTGAAAAATTCTTTTCATATAATAAAATTCCAAATATTATAGTTATTAGAATTGGAATTGAATGCATATGAAAAATGAATTCACCTTTGATGCTTCTGCAAATTTATGTGAATGGATTATTGTGTTTTTGTTGAATGCAAGAGCTTGTTTCTGGATTTTATTATCTATAGGAAATGAAAAACAGAAACAGTTGTATCATAGTAGACCCTATTTCTTCTGAATTGATTTTTTTTCAAATGATCACACTAGAGTTATAGATGATGATGATAAGAATGATGATTTAAGAGTGCTGATAATAGAAATGGTGTAGGAAATAGGTTCTTATAATGACAATTTTTTTAAAATGATGATTCACATGATAGATAACTATCATTTGTAAGTTCACAGGATCTGTACTTTTTTCTTAGCCAACGTGATATTATGTATGATCTTTTGTATCTAACAGCAATTTATGTGTATCAACAAACTTGTCATAAGTGGATGTGCCAACAGATATTTAACAAATGTTTCTCTGAAAAAAAAAAGCACATATGGCACACATTTAATATTCACTGTTAATGTTTTCTCCCTACTTTTCCCTGAGTTTAGACAGTCAACAAAACAATAAATCAAGCTGATTTTATGGTATTTTCTGATTTCTAGGGAATAGTTATATGAAAATTTAACAATTAACTTTCATTAGATTGGTTCTAGCAAATTCTTGGTGTAAAGATTTATATTTTGAATTTTAAAGCAAAGCCTGACACAAGGAGAAATGTATGTTTCATTAAATTATGACACATAATTATCTTCTTTTGATTTAGTTTTAGAATATTCCTTACTCTCTTCTCCCAAATCCATTCAGCAGTGAGCAAGCACATCAGTAGCCAATTTAGATTCACCGATAAAAGGATGGTGTATGTTACATTCACTGCATGTTTGAAATTAAGGTTACTTTTTTCATTCTAATTGATATTACATAGGTAACTATTAAGAGACATAAAATAAACTTTCTCCTTTCTTTCCCTCAAATCCTTTTTAAAAAGAAAATTTTGTGGATTCAAATTAGTTATCTTTGAAATTTTTGTGACTTTAATTCTTATTTTAGAAAATAATTGTGGATTGTTTTTTTTTTAAACTGGGGAGCAGTAATCATGTTCTTTTTCCTATGAAATGATCTCTAATATATATATATGTGTGTATATATATATATAAAATGAAGTGAGAAAGTTATATGATGAAAAATTTACTCTCCTTTTCAGTGCATAGAAAAATTACAAGCTGAAGTTAAAGCTTCACAGGAACAACTTGCCACTCATGTAAGTTTTTTCTTTTTTTTTTCTTTCTTTTTCCTACAATTCTTATCTATTCCTATATTTGCAATATTTGAATCATATAAATAAAGACATTTGCTTTCACTAATCATATATTTTTTAATTGCTTAAAGCATTAACAGAAATATTTATATGGGATGTCTAGAAGAGGATTATAAAACAAAAGAGGTTTATCCTTCAGCATATTGAATTATAATATTTTGAAATAAAAATATCATAATAATATGCAACTTTAGAGAATTGTTTTATAGAAATACAATTCTAGTTTTTAATCATCACAAACTCCAAGTGATATATTTACAGAAAAGCAGGACTCAGTGAACTTTTAATAAGTAATAGCTAGAAACTAAGGGAAAGATGATGAAAAGCTTAAAGGCTAGGATTGGGGGGAGGCTAAATTGTGGAGTATTTTAGGATCATAGAACTGGACTGTCTCTCAAAAGGTCAACTCCATTTTGCTTACTACAGACAAATAAATGTTTAACTCTCTATAATATAGTTCCAATAGAATGTAGTCCAATCTCTGGTTAATAATAATAATAATAATAATAAGTGATGATGTAACCTCAATAACCTTCCATGGTAGATTTTAAATAAACCAACTTCCTTTCTTCAGATCCCCTTTGAATATGACAAATTTGATTAGCATCATTCCTCTTTTGGGAAAAAGTTTAAATACCAGCAGTATTAAATATTGACATGCAATAATTTTATAAACATTTAAGCATTTAAATTATCCCTTCAATGCCTTTTATCTTTTTTCAAGAACCTATTTACCATAATCCCATCTTTATGTCTTTTCTGATATCAAGAAGATCATTTCCTAAGATACTACATCATATGTAAAATGGGAATAATAAAATACACACTACCTCTATTATGTAACTATTGTGAGGATTAAATTAAATCAGATTTATAAAATGTTTTGTAACTTTAAAATATATAAATGCTACATATTGGTATTATTTAAATTATTTTATTCCTCTCCACTGATGAAGAATCTGCAATACTCCCTTGTGATATGATTTAGGAGAGCAATTTGGGCAGCAAATAATATATGTGAAGTTCAGCACCACATGATGAGATTGATGTAGGCACTAAATGCTGGGGTTTGGTCATATGAAGAATTCACAATGGCAATTCTCTTTGGCAAAAGGTAGGTTTACTTAAGAGTTACAGACAAAATAAAAAGATACAATAAACACCAAGAGTGGTAAATATGAAATAGAGTTGGGAGAGCAAATAGCACGAAAAGAGGTTTTAACAATTGAAAGAAAAGACAAGTTCTCTAATGGAAATCATAATTAACCAGGAGAAAAGAAATACACCTCCATTGACGGGCAGGCTAAATCCTAAAAGGGATTTAACATCCTAAAAGAGTTAGTTAGCTATAAAAAAGGAGAAAGATACCAGGAAGAAGGATGAGAGAAGAGACACCAGGTGGCACAGGGGTAGGGGGAGAAAAAAGATATCACAAGGCAGAGAGCTGTGGCAGGCTATAACTCCAAAAAGGATTCAGCAAAGATGACATGAGCCATGGAAAGATTTGCAGGAGAAATATAACCTCAGGGGTTTGACATAACATGAATTTCTCACTGGTGGTAGCAAGGTGGGGCTACCCAAGACCTCCACAGAAGGTGGGACTATAAGACTAAACCGATCACCAGCAGTGCCCTTCCCAGCCTGTCTCTGAAAGTAATTTTTTTCAGTACTGCAGGCTCTCTTGGCCAATCTCAACTAGTTAGTCAGGACCTCATCACTTGTTTCCTATTATATACATGAACACTTCCCTTGGAAAGGCAGCATGATGTAGTGAAAAGAGCATTGGATTTGAATTTTGAAAGAACTGGATTTGAATCCCAACCCTACTATATGATCTTAGACAAATCATTTAATCATTCCAGGCTTCATTTTTCTCCTCCTTAAAATGAAAGAATCTGAAAAAATTATTTATGGAGTCTCTTCTAATATGGGATTCTATGCTCCTTAATTCAGTATGACCTTCTTCAACCCTTCCTCAAACCATTCTCTTGGTTCAGTAATACAGATACCCAATAGTAATGCCACAGTAATTATTTATCTCCACACCTTAGATCAAACTGTTACACTTTCCAAGAATGTCCTTATGATTTTCTCTTTATATTTTCCAGGGAAATCCTCCCTAGCACATTTTCTTTCCTCCATGAATACCTTTTTTTTTGACTCCTACAACCTATGCTGATTTCTTTTCCCCATTGATTGTTATATCTATGTAGTTTTCTTTAGATAATGTATTAAAGGGAATGTCAATTATTTTAAGACAGTTAGGTGGCATAGTGGATAGAATGCTAGGCCCAGAGTCAGGAAGATCTAAGTTCATCCTGCTCAGACACTTACTAGATATGTGACCTCATGTGAAAGTGACTTAAGCCTGTTCGCCTCAGTTTCCTCATCTGTAAAATGAGCAGAAGGAAATGGCAAACCATTTCAGTATCTTTGCCAAGAAAATCCCAAATATGGCCTCAAAGTCTCAGACAAACAAGTAAGTAAACAACAATAAACAATTATTTTAAAGAACTTGAGGATGTGAACCACCACTTATTTATTTTGGGTCTTGGTTGATCAATTTGACCAATTTTGGAAGTGACCACTTCATTCTCATTTATTGGAGCTAATATATTCAGGATTCTTGTTATGGAAGTAACAGACTATAATAAGAGTTTGATGCAATTCTTTTGGTAATCTTGAACCCAATTACCTTTGGATAGGTCTATAATGGAACTACTTTTTGTAGATTTCACTTTTTAGTCAATGTTGTTCCAACTGATTTCAAGTATTAGAGTTCATATTTAAAAAAAAAAACTATATATCAAGATAACATGTATACAGTAATTTTCATTATTCTACAATTTGACATAATATTAATATAACTGTGCATGATTTCATGAAGCCCTTAAAAATATGACCAATATGGTATCTGTGTTCTGTTTTTGTGCTTTGTAAGCATATTTGCAAAAGAAAAACAAAACAAAACACAAACCCCAAATACAGCAGTAGTGGTCTTTAATGTAAATATTATATGTATTTATCTGCATATCTACAAATATCTATAAATATGTATGACACTGAGGTGGTGCAGGGCTGAACCCCAAATTTATATTGGAGTTTTAGGCCAGTGTTGCAAGGTGTCTCAAAAGAATTTTTTGGCTTAAACCATTTCCAAATCAATAGGCAAAGATTTTGTTGTTACACCATTGATTGATGGGCTAAGTTCCAAAAGGAGAAACAAGGAGAAAGACTTGGACTAAATTCCTTGGTGGAACTCATAATTAACAAGGGAGAATGTACCACTGTGGCAAGCAAAGTTCCTAATGAACTAGCCATTCTGATGCTTAATATATGGGCTAGTTCCTAAAAAAGAGTTCCATAGAAGTAGTTGTTTGTTTTTTTTTTTTTTTTTTTTTTAATAGGAAAAAAGTAACTATCCTTGGGGGTTGACTTCTATGTCTTGGCCTTCTGATTGGATATAGTACAGTGAGGTCATGATAATTTTATCAATGCAAGTAATTCAACAAGAGCTCACTGCAATAAAGACCCACTTAAAGACAAGATAATCAATGACCTACCCTGCTTACCTCCGGGAGAAGCTGTGGGAAATCAACTGGGGTGCACTTAAATTCTGCTTAAATTCAACATAAGCTTTCTCCTATCAATTCTATGGCCCATCCAGCTACTATGGACTCGGAATATTTGTTGGGATCATATTCACTCTATCTGTAATACCTTACTTATCTAACAACCTCAGTTATTTGGAATACTACTGAGAGTCAGAAAGTAAAAAAAAAAAAGACCTCTCTGAATTTTACTTATTCATTTACTCAAACCTTTACTTGGAAACAATTTATAGTTACCTCAAGCCTAAATTCTTTTATTTTGGCTGTATTCTTTTCAAGTCCACAACAAATTAAAGTTGGTAAAGGCAGACGTCTGGTACAGACAAACATATTGATGGTAGCAGGAATTAATACATGACATCCTGCCAGTAATGGAAAAGAAAAATCCAAGAAGCAGACTCAAAAACTTAAAAGCACCATAAGATTCAGCATAGATGCAAATGATCTTCTTAGTACCCCCTGAATATGACAGGTACATCATTGTGTGCTAATATGTTTTTTGATACTCATAGTTTTAACTCTGTGTAAGTAAAGATTAAAGTATGTCCTTTGCTTTTTTTTCTGTTTTAGAAGGGGATGATATATAAAAGAATTTGCATAAGATTAAATAGAAACTAAACAACTTAGGGTGGTCAAATCAGCTGTAGGGGCCTACTTGAAACCTACTATTTAAGTAGTTTCAACACAGGAGAAAGGATTTGCAAAACATGGCAAAATAAAATGTTGTTATATGGAATTACATTTTGTATAAGTAAAAATCTCATTTTATCAGGTCATTATTGCATATTCCCTTTGAATTTTAAGGCCTTCTCCATAGATACACAAAACAGTATACTATCCAGATGATTACTTAATCTACTTACAAATAATAAAAACTGATAGTGGAAATGAATGCTTATAATCTTGTAAAAGATAATTGTTCAAATTAACAAATCAAGATAGATTTAGGATTATGTATCTAGAAAAAGGTGCCATATCTGTGTGTTTATATACATACACATTTGCATATATGCATATATATGTATAGATATATATACACATATGTAAAAGGATTTGGAAAATAGTAAATCCTTGAATACATTAATTACTTTATGTTTTTGCTTATGGACACTTTTGATGGTAAATATATAGCCAGTGATCTTGGAGGTGGAGCAATAGGGAATAATACTTTTATGTTTAATTCCGCATCCTCTGTTACCTGATTTTTCAACAATAAACAATAATAGTTGGGGAACACAATTTAATCATATTGCATTTCCCAAGGTTCAGCTTTCCTTAATACCTAGCCAACACCAGGGTCATATGTCACATCTAAAAAGAAGTATAAGATAAAAATCTAAAATAGTATTCACTGTAACATAAAGGGTATCCCAGTTGTATTTGGGACAGTTTCATTTTCAGATATAGTAGCCTGATATTTCCTCCATATTTTATACTTATGTTGTTTCTTCTACCTGATATGTCCATCCTACCATATTCCATCATTTTAGATCTTATATTTTCTTTTTGACTCAACTTTGGTTCCATTTCTTCCTATCATGATCAATTCTACCCTGCCATGATTTTTCCTTTCATTGTAGATCCATACAGATTGTATCATATCAATTTGAGTTTGTTGTTTTGTTAGAATTGAAAGGAACCTCAGGTTAATTTAGTTTAATCTGATGTTAACCACAAAATTTGTAAATTAGAAGTGACATTCCCAAGGTCACACGCAATACCTATGATTCATTTATATGCCAGTGTGGATTTATATGTAAAAGGACACTGTAGGAGCAGTTGGGGTCTATATTGTTTTATGTGCTTCCTTCATTAAAAAAGGCAGTGTACTATTGGTTAATTATATAAAGGAGTATAATACATAAAGTATCTCTCTTCTAGTCATCAACCAAGTTGTCTCATCGGTCTCCCAGACACAGATTTAGTAGAGCTCCTAAAAAATAACATATTCCCATTGGTCATCCAAGAACATAATCTACAAACACTGCAACTATTCCTTTTCTTTGTTTTTTTTTTTATTTAAAAGCTTTTTATTTACAAAACATATGAGTGATTTTTCTACATTGACCATTGCAAAACTTTTTTTTTTTGTTCCAAGCTTTTCCCCTCCTTCCCCCCACCTCCCACCTCTAGATGACAGGTAATCTAATGCATGCTAAATATGTTAAATTATATGACAAATACAATACATGTATACATATCTATACAATTATCTTACTGCACAAGAAACATCAGATCTATAAAGAGAGAAAAAAAACCTAAGAAGGAAAACAAAATGCAAGCAAATATTCACAGAAAGCGTTAAAATGCTGTGTTGTGGTTCACACTCAGTTCCCTCAGGCCTCTCTATAGATGTATATGACTACCTTCATCGCTGAACAATAGGAACTGGTTTGAATCACATCATTGCTGAAGAGAACCATGTCCATCAGAATTGATCGTTGTATAATCTTGTTGCTGTGTATAATGTTCTCCTGGTTCTACTGATTTCACTCAGCATCAGTTCATGCAAGTCTCTCCAGGCCTCTCTGAAATCATCCTGCTGGCCATTTCTTACAGAACAATAATATTCCATGACATTCATATACCATAATTTATTCAGCCACTCTCCAATTGATGGGCATCCTTTCAGTTTCCAGTTTCTTGCCACTACAAAAAGAGCTGCCACAAACATTTTTGCACATGTAGGTCCTTTTCCCTCCTTTAAGATCTCTTTGGGATATAGGCCCAGTAGAAACACTGCTGGGTCAAAGGGTATGCACAGTTTGATAACTTTTTGAGCATAGTTCCAAATTGCTCTCCAGAATGATTGGATCCGTCCACAGTTCCACCAACAATGTATCAGTGTCCCAGTTTTCCCACATCCCCTCCAACAGTTATCATTATCATTTCCTGTCATTTTAGCCAATCTGACAGGTGTGTGGTGGTATCTCAGAGTTGTCTTAATTTGCATTTCTCTTATCAATAGTGATTTGGAGCACCTTTTCATGTGACCAGAAATAGTTTCAATTTCTTCATCTGAAAATTGTCTGTTCATATCTTTTGACCATTTATCCATTGGAGAATGGCTTGAATTCTTATATATTTGAGTCAATTCTCGATATATTTTAGAAATGAGGCCTTTATCAGAACCTTTGGATGTAAAAATATTTTCCAGTTTACTGCTACCCTTCTAATCTTGTCTGCATTCATTTTGTTTGTACAAAAACTTTTTAACTTGATATAGTCAAACTTATCTATTTTGTGATTAATGATGACCTCTAGTTCTTCTTTGGTCACAAATTCCTTCCCCCTCCACAGGTCTGAGAGGTAAACCATCCTACATTGTTCTAATTTGTTTATAATATCATTCTTTATG
>JAJPUD010030012.1:0-13463 GCA_023553655.1 Myrmecobius fasciatus
GAATTCAACTTGGGGATTTGTTAAATTTTAGATGGCAATGGGATACCCAGTCTGAGATTTCCATCTCAAGGACAACTCCCATGCCACTAAGTCTGTTAAAAGGTAGTCAGTTTTATTCTTTGTGATGGTATTTGTTATTTGCCATTTATGATACCTACAAGTTATTTTTCTGAGGAAAATGTTGGTGATATAGAAATATGAGTCTTCAAAGTAATCTACAGTATAAGATCAGTATAACTGAACAAAGTTATCTCTGATTAAATCTATGAACATGTATTGAAGAATATTGTCTATTGCAAAATACTCTGTTGAATTTTGGTACTGTTTTACTCCAAATCAATTAAAATAATAAAAATTCGTTTCTTTTCAAAAGAAAAGAAACAAATTAGAACAATATAGTATGGTTTACCTCTCAGACCTGTGGAGGGGGAAGGAATTTGTGACCAAAGAAGTAGAGATCATCATTAATCACAAAATAGATAAGTTTGACTATATCAAGTTAAAAGGTTTTTGTACAAACAAAATGAATGCAGACAAGATTAGAAGGGTAGCAGTAAAGTGGGAAAATATTTTTACATTCAAAGGTTCTGATAAAGGCTTCATTTCTAAAATATATAGATAATTGACTCAAATACATAAGAATTCAAGCCATTCTCCAATTGATAAATGGTCCAAAGACATGAACAGACAATTTTCAGATGAAGAAATTGAAACTATTTCTAGTCACATGAAAAGATGCTCCAAATCTATTGATCAGAGAAATGCAAATTAAGACAACTTTGAGATACCACTACACACCCATCAAATTGGCTAAAATGACAGGAAATGATAATGATGAATGTTGGAGGGGATATGGGAAAACTGGGATATTGATACATTGTTGGTGGAAATGGATCCAACCATTCTGGAGAGCAATTTGGAACTACACTCAAAAAGTTATCAAACTGTGCGTAGCATTTGACCCAGCAGTGTTTCTACTGGGCCTATAACCCAAAGAGATTTTAAAGGAGAGAAAGGGACCAACATGTGCAAAAATGTTTGTGGTAGCCCTTTTTATAGTGGCAGGAAACTGGAAATTGAAACGATGCCCATCAATTGGAGAATGGCTGAATAAATTATGGTATATGAATGTTATGGAATATTATTGTTCTGTAAGAAACGACCAGCAGGATGATTTTAGAGAGGCCTGGAGAGACTTGCATGAACTGATGCTGAGTGAAATCAGCAGAACCAGGAGAACATTATACACAGCAACAATACTATATGACGATCAATTCTGATGCACATGGATCTCTTCAACAATGATGTGATTCAAACCAGTTCCTATTGTTCAGTGATGAAGATAGTCATATACATCCAGAGAGAGGCCTGAAGGAACTGAGTATGGACCACAACATAGCATTTTAACTCTTTCTGTGAATATTTCCATGCATTTTGTTTTTCGTCTTAGGTTGTTTTTTTTTCTTCTCTCTTTCTAGATCTGATGTTTCTTGTGCAGTAAGATAACTGTATAGATATGTATACATATATTGGATTTGTCATATAATTTATCACATTTAGCATGTATTAGCTTACCTGTCATCTAGGGATGGGGGTGGGGGGAAGGAGGGGAAAAGCTTGGGAAAAAAAAGCCTTTTGCAAAGGTCAATGTAGAAAAATCACTCATATGTTTTGTAAATAAAAAGTTTTTAATAAAAAAAAATTGACCATGTATTAGGGCATAAAAACCTCCAAATCAAATGCAGAAAGGCAGAAATAGTAAATGCATCTTTTTCAGATCATGATGCAATAAATATCACATGCAATATAAGGCCAGGAGAAAACAGACCAAAAGCTAAATGGAAATTAAATAATCTAATCCTGAAGACTGAATGGGTGAAAGAACAAATCATAGACACAATCAATAATTTCATCCAGGGAATGGCAATAATGAGACAACATACCAAAATTCGTGGGATACGGCCAAAGTGGTTATAAGGGGCAATTTTATATCTCTAGATGCTTACTTGCATAAAATAGAGAAAGAAAAGATCAATGAATTGGGCTTATTATTAAAAAAAAGTTGAAAAAGAACAAATTAAAAACCCCCAATTAAATACCAAAATGGAAGTTCTAAAAATAAACGGGGAAATTAATAAAATTGAAAATAAGAAAACTATTGAATTAATAAACAAAACTGAGTTGGTTTTATGAAAAAAACAACAAAATAGATAAGCCTTTAGTTAATTTGGTAAGAAAAAGGAAAGAGGAAAATCAAATTGTTAGTCTCAAGAATGATAAGGGAGAACTTTCCTCCAATGAAGAGGAAATTAGAGCAATAATTAGGAGTTACTTTGCCCAACTTTATGCCAGTAAGTTTGATAATCTAAATGAAATGGAGGAATATCTACAAAAATATAGATTGCCCGAGTTAACAGAAGAGAAAATAAATTATTTAAATAGCCCCATATTAGAAAAAGAAATAGAACAAGCTATTAACCAACTCCCTAAGAAAAAATCTCCAGGGCCAGATGATTTTACATGTGAATTCTACCAAACATTCAAAGAACAATTAATCCCAATACTACACAAACTATTTGAAAAAATAGGGACAGAAGGTATACTACCAAATTCCTTTTATGGTACCGATATGGTGCTGATAGCTAAACCAGGTAGGGTGAAAACAGAGAAAGAAAACTATAGACCAATTTCCCTAATGAATATTGATGCAAAAATTTTAAATAAGATATTAGCAATGAGATTACAGAAAGTCATCCCCAGGATAGTACACTATGACCAAGTAGGATTTTACCAGGGATGCAGGGCTGGTTCAATATTAGGAAAACTATCAGCATGATTAATTATATTAATAACCAAACTGACAAAAACCATATGATTATCTCAGTAGATGCAGAAAAAGCATTCGATAAAATCCAACACCCTTTCCTATTAAAAACACTAGAGAGTATAGAAATAAATGGGCTTTTTCTTAAAATAATTAGTAGCATCTACTTAAAACCATCAGCAAGCATCATACATAATGGAGACAAACTAAAATCATTTTCAATAAAATCAGGAGTGAAACAAGGCTGCCCACTGTCACCATTACTATTTAATATTGTATTAGAAATGTTAGCTTTGGCAATAAGAGAAGAAAAAAAGATAAAAGGAATCAGAGTAGGTAATGAGGAAACCAAATTATCACTCTTTGCAGATGATACGATGGTCTACTTAAAGAACCCTAGAGACTCAACTAAAAAACTAGTAGAAACAATTCACAACTTTAGTAAAGTTTCAGGATTCAAAATAAATCCACATAAATCATCAGCATTTTTATATATTACCAACAAAGTTCAGCAGCAAGAGATACAAAAAGAAATTCCTTTCCAAATAACAGATGATAGTATAAAATATTTGGGAATCTATCTGCCAAGGAAAAGTCAGAAACTATACGAACTAAACTACAAAACACTTTCCACACAAATAAGATCAGACCTAATCAATTGGAAAAAACATTAAATGCTCATGGGTAGGCCGAGAGAATATAATAAAAATGACAATACTACCCAAACTAATCTACTTATTTAGTGCCATACCAATCAGACTCCCAAGAAATTATTTTACGGATCTAGAAAAAATAGTAGCCAAGTTCATTTGGAAGAACAAAAGGTCAAGAATTTCAAAGGAATTAATGAAAAGAGGCAGAGGAAGGTGGCCTTGCTGTACCAGATCTAAAACTATATTATTATAAAGCAGCGGTCATCAAAACCATTTGGTACTGGCTAAGAAATAGAGCAGTCGATCAGTGGCATAGGATAGGATATCAGGACAATCTAGGCAATAACTTTAACAATTTAGTGTTTCACAAACCCAAAGACCCCAGCTTTTGAGATAAGTATTCACTATTCGGCAAAAAATGCTGGGAAAATGGGGAACTAGTATGGAAGAAATTAGGGCTTGACCCACACCTAACCCCACATACCAAGATAAGATCTAAATGGGTTCATGATCTAGATATAAAGAGTCATATTGTAAGCAAATTAGAGGAACGTCGTATAGCTTACCTCTCAGACCTGTGGAGATGAAATAAATTTATATCCAAAGAAGATCTGGAACTCTTAATTGAACACCAGATAGATAGTTTTGATTATATTAAGTTAAAAAGTTTCTGTACAGATAAAAACTAATGCAGACAAGATTAGGAGGGAAGTATCAAATTGGGAAATCATCTTTACATTTAATGGTTCTGATAAAGGCCTCATTTCTAAAATATTTAGAGAATTGTCTCATATTTGTAAGAATTCAAGCCACTCTTCAATCGATAAGTGGTCAAGGGATATGAACAGACAATTTTCAGATGATGAAATTAAAACCATCTCTAGTCATATGAAAAGTTGCTCCAAATCACTATTGATCAGAGAAATGCAAATTAAGACAACTCTGAGGTATCACTACACACCTGTCACATTGGCTGAAATGACAGCAAAAGATAACAATGAATGCTGGAGGGGATGTGGGAAAGCTGGGACACTAATACATTGTTGGTGGAACTGTGAACAGATCCAAACATTCTGGAGAGCAATTTGGAGCTATGCTCAAAAAATTATCAAACTGTGCATACTCTTTTACCCAGCAGTGTTTCTATTGGGCTTATATCCCAAAGAGATCTTAGAGGACGGAAAGGGCACCACATGTGCAATAATGTTTGTGGCAGCCCTTTTTGTAGTGGCTAGAAACTGGAAACTGAATGGATGCCCATCAATTGGAGAGTGGCTGAATAAATTATGGTATATGAATGTTATGGAATATTATTGCTCTGTAAGAAACGACCAGCAGGATGATTTCAGAGATGCCTGGAGAGACTTGCATGAACTGATGCTGAGTGAAGATCCGGAGATCATTATATACGACAACAATATTACATGATTATCAATTCTGATGGACATGGCTCTCTGCAACCAAAAATTGTCTCAAACCAGTTCTAATTGTTCAGTGAAGAAAACCATATACACCCAGAGAGAGGGATATGAAATATGGACCACAATGTAACATTTTCATGCTCTCTATTGATGTTTGCTTGCGTTGTGTTGCCTTTCTCTGATTCTCTTTTTTTTCTTGTAGATAGGATTTTTCTTACACAACTTGTCAAGTATTTCAACATTATTAACATGTAGTGGACTTCCTGCCATCTAGGGGAGGGGAGGGGACTGGGGGTAAAATTTGTAACGGAAAGCTTTGTAAAGATCAATGCTGAGGAACTACCCATTCATATGTTAAACAAATAAAAAGCTTTAATAACAAAAAAAAATCAAAACAATAAAGGATGCTGACTGTATGAAGCAAGGGTATATGAGTGACATAATAAATAGTGAAGGATTAGAAATGTTCTGGATTACTTACTGATGGAGCAGTAGGAGAGAAGAATGAATGGAAGACTGAGAACTGATTTAAGGAATTCCAAAATTTGGGCTCCTGGAAGTGAAGTAACTTTAGGTAATAGTGAATCTGTATAGAGGTCACTGGGATAGGGTAGATATAGAAACTATATGAACCAAGAATAATGATAAACTGAATGAACATGAACAAACTGAGTGAGTAAAGATTGAAATCACTGAAGATGTAGAGAAAATTAAGGTAGTATAAAAGACTTAAAATCAAGCTGAAATCACTGAGGAAAATGGAAATATCTTGGATATCATTATATAGCAGTGATATAAATATTTACATGAACTATAAAGGAAGAAGAGTTTAAACAATTATTCTTAATAATGATTTTAAAGTATCTGGAATGGCAAGGAAGAAGATTTGACTGCCAGTCATGGAGCATGAGAAAAGTCATGGATAACAATGAAAAGGGAAAGGAAAATTGTGGCAATTTCAGGAAAAAATAAGTTTTAGCTGTTTCATGAAGAAAAATGAAATTAAAAGAGAAAGAATTATTAATGACTGAGAACAAATTTAATTTTTTATTTTTGACTTGTTTTGGGGGAGGGCCTTAAGATTCAGAAAATTTTAAGAGAAATAAAAATGGGACTGCTTTTTGATTTTTTTTTGTCCTTTTACTTTGTTTTTTGTCTTTCTCTCCTCCTTTTCTCTTTCTTTTCCTCTCTTGTTCACTACTTCTTTCCCTTCTTCCCTCTTTCCTTTCTGTCTCCCTTTCTTCCCCCTTTCTTCCTTATCTTTTTTTATTTTCCCTTCTCTTTCTTTCATTTAAAATGGTTTTTAAGAATAGGTGTAGCTATCTCATTCAAACTATCTTATCAAAGAAGTTTTATGACTATTAACAGGGCTAATCCCAATACTGATTGGCTCAGAAGGTGTGACTTTTATTAATAAATAAATAATCTTTTATTTTTATTTCACTTCATATTATACAATCTGGTGGCCATTGGCTGCCAATTCAGAATATTTGTAAAGAAATTAATGTGGTTACTTGAATAGCTTTAGCCCTACCACAGGTCAGAACTCCAAAATTCAAGTGATACACCAGCCTCAGCTCCCTATCAAGACACAAAAGTGTGTTCCACCACACTAAGCCCCTTACTGTTCATATTTGAGGGACTCAAGAGCACAGGCTAATTTTCAGTGGGCCTCTGATAACTTCCCCTTGAGATGACTATACACAGTGATGGTAATCCATATGAGGTTATACACATTAGATTAGACATTTTTTAAAGTAAAAACAAATATAAACTTACAGTTATGCTTAGGTTGAGGTTCTTTGGATTATATACAGGAAGAAAAATCTTATTTTCTACATATTTCTTCAGTTTCATCATAGTTTCTGGCACATGTTGTTCTATAATATACAAAAACATCTTTCATTCATATATTTTCCCATAAAATGAAATGGTGCTTATGTTCTATAAGAATTCAAATTTATGTAAAGTAAAAAAGTACTTTCCATGCAATAGATGTTGTTTCATGTTACAGATAAGTGTGGTCAGCGAGTTAAAAGTTTATATAGTTACAAAGTCACACAGTATTATTAATTCAGTACTCTGTTTCAAATAAATTGTGGGTTGAATAAACCTATTGACTGGCCTGAAAATATGACAAGTATCAATAATGTTTTTGTGGGAAAGTATGTTCCAAGTCCCAAGCAACCTATTCATGAATGATCTTTTCATAAATTAAGATCTTTTGCACTTGTGCTCAAAGATGGCTAAACTATCACTTCTAAATCTGAGAAATTGTAGAAGATATAATATACTAAAATTCAAAGAACAGGGCTGTAAACCTAACAAGAAAAATGAGAGTAACTCACAAGATTATCATTAAGTATCATGAAATCATAAAATTGCAAGAACCTTAGGAATTAGCTCTCTTACCCCATCAATTTACAAATGAGGAAACTAAATCATGGAGAAGAAATGTGAATTACAAATATATTTACATAAATATCAGCTATAAAATTACCATATTTTATTTACTATAAAAATTCTGATTTCTACTCATGTATGCTAGTACTGTAGTAATTCCTTCAGGTGCTACTTCCTTATAATCTTTTATCTGATAAGAGTTTGGGAAAATTATGTGAGGTAAGCAAAATGATACAATATGAAGAATCAGAATATCCCAGCTCTAAAGCAAAACTACTCCAATAGATATCTATTTATTGGATATGAGAACAAGTAATGATTCAGAAATCCAAGGAGGAACCATAGTCCAAGATCACAAATTCAGGCTACAGGCAAGCAACCCAACCAAAGATTTTGGAACATGTTAAGGTGGCTTCTCCATCACTTTTTTCCTTTCTTTTTTTTAAAAGAAATATTTATTTAAAACAAACACAAAATAGGAAAAAAACACAGGAAAACATGTCATGAGAACATAAAAGAAAACAAAATATAAAACAATTGATTTTTATTTTAAGAAAAACTATAATAAATACTACAGTGTGTTTAGAGCTCTTCATCTTTTTGTTTGTTTATTTGCTTTTTTGCAGGTTTTCCTTGATTTTTCTGCTGTGCACTTTTTACTTTATTCTTTTTTTTTCTTTTTGCTGAGGCAATTGAGGTTAAGTGGCTTGCCCAGGGTCAAACAGCTAGGGAATGTTAAGTGTCTGAGACCAGATTTGAACTCAGGTCCTACTGACTTCAGGGCTGGTACTCTATCCACTGTGCCACCTAGCTGCCCCTATTTTATTCTTTTTTATTCACTTTCCTCCTCCCCACCCCTATCTCCTCCAAGACAACTACAATTAAGCATGGACATTTTTAAATATACCTACATATACATATATAAAATTACATTTATATATGTATACATATGTAAAATTACATTTATATATGTATATGTATGTATGCATATACATACATATAGACATATACATATGTGAATATCTACAAGCATAAACACAAATATACACATGCATTCATATAATTTATATAAAGTTTCACTATCCTTGTTTGCCCTCCATTTTCCTGAAGGTGGATCACATGTCATACTCAGCTCTACCCCAAAATTTCTTTTGAACTACTCAAATATTAATGACAATTTTAGACATATGATTTACATTTCCATGTATAAAATATAACACTGTGTTCTTATTGAGTCCCTAGAAATATTTTACCTTGTATTTCTCTTGGATGTATATGTCAATTTTTTTGTCAAATTCAAGTCATTTTGTGATAAAATCCCCAAAGTCTGTTCATTGAAATGTGTTTTTTTTCCCATTGAGGATTATGCTTAACTCTGCTAGGTATGATATTTTTGGCTGTAATCCTAATTCTTTTGCTCTTTAATATAAAATTTCCTGACCTGTGGTCTTTTAAGGTAGTCATCACTAGGTCTTGTGTGATTCTAACTATGATCCCACCATATGAAAACTTTCTCTTGTGTTCTCAGGTTTTTAGATAGTATAATTCTTTTAATTTCTTCTGATTTTGTCATTTCTCCTTGCTCATTTTTTTGTTGATTTGATTTTTCTATTTTTTAATCAAATAGGCTAAAGATTTATCATTTTACCCATCTTTTTTAAAGAGCCAGATTTTAATTGCACATTCCTATAAATTTTCTTTTTTAAATTGTTTTTTTTTCCATAATTGAAATAACTCTTCTTTTGTGCTTACTTTAGATTTGGCTTTCTAATTTTAACTGCATTTTTAATTCATTAATTTTCCCTTTTTAATTTTATTAATGCATATTTTAGAGGTTATATTTTCTCCCAAAGGAATGTTTTATATGCATGAAAATTTCCTATTGTTTATACTATTATCATCATCTTCTCCTCCTCATTCTCCTTTTCCTCCACTTCCTCTTCTTGCTTTTTCTTCGTGTTCCCTGCCCTGATTATTTTTACTGTTATTTTCCACAATGGGCATATGATTGGAAAGTGCTGTCCATTTTCATAGAGAAAACTAGTAAACTCTAAGTGCAAATTGAAATATAATTTTCTTATTTTTTTCTTGATTTTTTGAAAATATGGTTAATACGGAAATATACTTTATATGATTTCACAAGTATAACTGATATTATATTGCTTGCTTCTTCAGTGGGTGGTAGAGAGGGGGAGATTTTGGAACTAAACATTTAAAAAAGGTTAAAAATAAATTATATTTTAATTAAAATAAAAGAATGACCTTATGTAGCAGACTGCATCTAACTTAAGTTTTGAAAGAATTTAGGGAGTGAGTCTACCATGCCAAGGCAGAATGAGAAGTACATTCCTGTCATGGGAGAGCACTAATATGCAAATGTGGAACACAAAATACTGTATATAGAGTACAGCTATCACTAATGATTGTAAAGGTTTTGTTATGTTTGCATTTTTTATTACATTTTAAAAAATGCTATGCAAAAATCAGCTCACTATAACTTTTACTCACTGTTACTGATTCTATCATTTTACCCAAGCACAAGTCTTTTCTTCAGGACAACCATTACCAGGTATTTATCATCTTGGTCACTTATCTTATGAAGGGGTCCCACTTTATTAATGGCTTCTCTATGTAGTATTACAAACTGCTCCCACTTCTTTACATGCATTACAGAATTATTTGAGCTTGTCCCTGTCTTGTATCTGGACACAATAGTCTATCATAGAACAAGGTATGTAGAAGACAAGCATCAACATGCTGGCCATTCCTAAGTATTTTCTCTTGTAGATCCATAAAGATTCCCTTATGGACTTCCTTTTGTAAGCTACTGGTCTAAATGATTCAATATTTTATGATCAAGTGGAAATTGTTCAGAAATAAGTTAGTCTTACTGATTTTCCAGTTTCCTCTTTGATTCACTTCAGTGACAGTAACCAAAAATGGAGGTTCCATCTTGAGTTCTTTATGATCTTCACTGAGGATGTTCAAAGAGATGGGATATTGACTAACTGGAAACTTATACCGAGGGACCTAAAATAAACATTGAAAGAGGGATGTTTAATCTAGATAAAAATCACTCATATTCCTTTAAAATTATGGTAACTACATTTGTTCAATTTAAGCACCAAAGAATCACAGTCAGGGTTATACATAATGCTATAATACTAAAATAATATATAGCCAGTAAAACTAGATTTGAGTCATAGAGATACCACTTATTTGGCATTGCAATGTATTGTAGGTAGAGATAAGGGATTTTGGAAAGCATTTTCAAAGTATATCAAAAACTCCCTTCACTTTACCTTTGACCAAGTAATAATATTAGTTGTCATATCCCCTTCTAGTGGTCAGAGAGAAGAGAAAGATGCAAATATACTAAAATTCTATACCAGTACTTTTTGTTGCAGCAAAGAACTGGAAACAAAATAAAATGTCCATCATTTGAATTATGATTGAATAAGTTATGGTTATTAATGGAATAAACTTGCACGAGGAAAAAGAGCAAATGAATTCATGGAAGTAGGGAAAGACATATGTGAACTGATGCAGAGTGAAATGAGTAGAACTTGGAGAACAATTTACATGATAAAAAATGAAAACTCAGAAAGACTTCAGAATTCCCTTCCTAAATCAGGTATAAGAAATGACAAGCTCGATGATTTTACAAAAACATGGAAAGACTTGCATGAAATAATGAAGGTAAATAAATCACTCATAATTTTAAAGATTGATACCTCCTACATCTGAGCAGAGATATGATGGATTAAAGACATTCTCAAACATGATCAGTTTTACTTGTTTTTTTTGTTTGTTTTGCTTATTTAAAATTTTTATATTTTATTATTTATGTGTTATGTTTTGTTGATTTATCATAATGGAAGCTATCTAGGGGGGGAAATCATGAGTAGTGATAGATATACAAAAAATTGAAAAGCAAAACTAATAAAATTAATTTTGTTAATGTGCTATTAATATTAATTCTTCCATTTTCTTAACTTTTCTATCACTGTGGAGGGTACCCTCCTCCTATTCACCTATGATCACAATTTAGGGATCACTTCATCTTCTCATTCTCTTATCTACTCTTCCCCATATCTAATCTGTTGCTAAGTTCTGTTATTTATCTTCATGACATATGTCAAATTGCTCTTTCCAAAGTCCAGATCTGACCATGTCTCTTCTCTTTCTCCCCACAATCCTGCTCCTTGTAAAAATTGCACTGACTTTGTATTGGCTCCAGGATCAAATATAAACTTATTTAATCTTCAAAATCCTTCATAACAGGAGCCAAGATGGCAGAGAGCAGACATGACTCTCTGTGACTTCCTCTGACCTTCTCTCAAACCATTAGCAGATTGAGCCTCTAAACTAGTTTTGAAGTCAAAGAATCCACAAATATTTGGAGTACAACACATTTCTAGAAGAAGATACCTTGGAAGAACTTCAGAACAGGTCTGTTTCAAACAGGCAGGGGGAGAGTCAGCCAAGCTCAGACTGCAGCATAGGGAGTCCGGGGCAGGAAACTAGGGCTAAGAGTCAGAGCATTGTAGCTTCCACACATGTGGGAAGCTTCTGTGAGTCTTTTAGGCCACTCTGTCCTGGTTGCAAGCAGGTGGGTTGGTAAAAGGTAAATTGTAAACCACTGAGCCTGGGAAGAACACCAAACCTAGTTGCCATTACCAAGCACTGAGGATCAATCAACATAACTGCCCCAAGGCAAATTAAAGCAGCTGTTGGTACTTTGCATTGAACAGACTTCAAGCCTTAAAAAGATGAAAAATAAAAAAAGAATTCTCACAATAGGCAGTTTTTATGGAGAGAAAGAAGAACAAACCTCAAATCCTAAGGACTCTAAAGGAAAAGCAACTCCAGAGGAAGCCCCAAAGAGAGGCATAAACTGGTTCCCCTTTCACAAAGCTTTCTTTGAAGATTGCATAAAGGATCTTAAAAGAGAGTTAGAAAGAAATGGGGAAATGAAATGAGATCATTACAAGAAAGAATGGAAAAATAATGCAATGAACAAAAAAAATTAATTGCCTAATTTCAAAAGGAGGAAAAAGGGTAACTGAAGAAAATAATACACTAAAAATTAGAATTGAACAAATGGAAATGAAAGACTCAATGAGACTTCAAGAATCAGTCAAACAAAAACCAAAATAAATGAAAAAACAGAAGAATGTATGAAATATCTCCTAGGAAAAACAACTAACCTATAAAATAGAGCTAGGATTGATAATCTAAGGATTATTAGGCTACCTGAAAGCCATGATGAAAAAAAAATAAGAACCTAGACTTTATCTTACAGGAAGTAATAAAAGAAAACTGCCCTGATATTTTAGAATCAGAAGGTAAAATAACCATCAAAAGAATCCACCGATAAACTCCTAAGACCCCCAAATTAAATCCCCAATGAATATTGTGGCTAAATTTCATACCAAGCAAAAGATATTGCAAGCAGGCAGAAAGAAACAATTTAAATACTGAGGAGCCGGGGCGGAGCCAAGATGGCAAACTGCGCACAGCTTTCTCTGTGAACTCCTGGGACATTCCCTCAAACCCAGACAAAGTAAGCCTTCCAACTGGTTTCTAAGTGAGAGCACCACCAAGCATTTGGACTACAACGCACTTCTATCAAAGATCTACCGTGAAAGAACTCCGGAGAAGGTTAGCCTCAGGGGAAATCGGCCGCTGGTCGAGATCAGACTCCAGCCGGGGCGGAAGTCAGGGCTGTGATAGAGGGGCGGATTTTGGGCACCCAGGAAGCCCCTGGGAGATGCCTGGGCCACTTTGCTCTGCTTGCGGGCAGGTGCTTTGGCAGATCTGCCTTTGGAAAAAAGAAGATCGACAGCAGCTGAAAACGTGGTCCTAGTGCGAATCTAGCCCGACCAGCCCCAGACTGGAAGTCAACTCGGCAAACTGCCCCAGGGCAAATACAAATTGTTGCAGTTTTTTCTGCTGGGGACCGATATCCCAACTTTAAATCAGGAGCAAGAAGAAGAGAGCTCTCACCATAGAAAGCTTTTACGGAGAAAAAATAGAACAGTTCCCAGATCCTGACATTATGAAAACAATCCCAGATGAAGCCACAAAGGCAGACTTAAGTTGGTCTCCCTTTCAAAAGGCTTACCTGGATGATTGCATTAAGAATCTCAAAAGAGAGCT
>JAJPUD010030013.1:0-13462 GCA_023553655.1 Myrmecobius fasciatus
TGACTTTTGAAAGTGGCACTGGAGTTGTTCTGCTTGACCTTGTCTCTCCCCACTCCCGCAAAAGCAGAACAAAGAACAATGGATAGAAGCTTCAGACTAGCAAATTTAGACTGGCCAGAAGGAAAAACTCCCTAAAATTGAATTGGCTGCCAGTGATTTATTTTGGGTATTCTTGAGGAGATTTTTTAATTAGGTACAGGTGGTCTCTGTGGCCCTTCCCAACTCTGAGGTTCTTCCTATGGTCTCTGAAGTCTTTTCCAGCTAGAGTAGTCTATAGTTCTGTGATTTATTTTAAAAATTAAGGCTGACTCACAGTATTTCTACCTTTTTATCTTGACAGAAAAAGTTTATTAATACATAATCAATATTTTACTTATCTAAGTGCCTATACTTTCTGCACTCAAGATACTTGTACCCCACTAATGAATCTAAAAGATAAAATCAATGTGGTAAAAGCAGGAGCAATAGATTTTGAGTCCAAAGACCTAATTTTGAATTCTAACTCTGCTATTTATTATGAGAACTTAAGCAAGTTACAGAATGTCTCTGGGACTATTTCTTCACCGGTAAAATGAAGGGATTAGATGAGATAATTTTAATAGGTCCTTTCAGTTCTAAATCCTATGATAATAAGAAGAATATTTATGTAGTGTTTTAAGATTTGCAAGGCACTTTACAAATATTATGCCATTTTATCCCTTTACTTACTCTGGGAATTAAGTGCTATTATTATCCTCATTTTACATTTGAAGAAATTGAGGCAGGTAGCAATTAAATGGCTTGCCCAGAAACACATACCTCGTAAATGTTTGAGGCTAGATTTGAACTCAGGCCTTTACAATTCCAGGCCCAGTGCTGTGCCAATGTGCAGCTTAGCTGTCTCATTGCACCTGAGCTTACCAGATATAAAGGAAGCAACTGTCCTGACCACTCAAACCCATAAATTCAAGAAATAGCTTCACTTCCTCTTAGTTCAAGAAGTTGTCAGATACATGAATGTCAAGCCTTTCAGAGCCTAGATGATAATGCCAGTTCTCCAAATCACTTTGCATGTAATAATAATAGCCACTATCTATAGAAGGAATCCCCAGATGATCCCAAAGTCACAGAGCTAAGTAAATAAATAAATGTGTGTGTATGTGTATGTACATATGCTCACTCTTAATTGGGTGTCACAGATTTAGAGAATAGATGTAAGATAAAACAAAAAGACTCTGATTAGAACATGAATAAACAGAGAGGAGAAATAAATATGCATATTCATTTGGCCAATATTATTAAGCATCTACTATGTGCCTGTTCTGGGCTACTTAGTGAATAGCATAAACAAACATATAAAATGAGAGTTAATTGGGGGGGGGGGGAAGGGGTAATATGTATTAGCAAGTGGAAGACATGGAGGAGAGTAGCCAGAACTGAATCTGAAAGTCCCTTTGGAAAAGTTGCATAGTAGATAGGGCCAGATAATGGAAGATCTTGAGAGATGGCAGAATGGTCAGGCGTGATGGCCAATGGTCAACGTGACAAAAACAGTATTTTAGGGGGAAGAGTTAGACTGATAACTATAGTCATTCAGGTATGAATGAGGTAATGAGGATGTGGATTGGGATGATAGCGTTGGACACAGAAAAGGGCCAAATTCAAGAGACGTTTCAAAGGAAAATTTGACAAAACTTAGGGCCTGATTGAGTGTAAGGAGTGAAGAAGAAGTTGGACTTATATTTGTCCAACGTTTGGAGCCCAGCATCTAAGGGAATAATTGAGGCCATTAGTTGAAATGCAGGATTCAAAAGGGGATACCTGTTTTGTTGTTATTGTTCAGTCACATCCAACCCTTCACGATTCCCCTTTGGGATTTTCTAGGCAGATAACTGGAATGGTTGCCATTTCCAGCTTCTTTTACAGATGAGGAAATCGAGACAAAAAGGGCAACTTGCCCAAGATCACACAACTAGTGTCTGAAACTAGATTTGAACTCAGGAAGATGAGTTCTCCTGACTCCAGATCATCCAGCTGAGGACCCTTCAATCTACTACTACTGCCACATGTCATTTCATAATATCTGGTTAGAGGCTTCTTTTCCTTTTCTAATGATTCACCTAATGCTATTCCCTTGATTTTTAGGATTTTGAAAGTGCAAGTGTCATTCCTCCTCATCCTGGAACATTTAAGTGAATTGATGTTGCTTGTTCAAAGACACATATACACACAGCTGTATTAATAAGTCCTTTTCCCCTTTGTTAAGATCTTTATGTATTAGAAGTTTATTCTCCTCTATATAATCCATCTTAGCAAGAAAGGAAACGGGAAAGCCGGAAGCCTCTCTATCAGAAGTCTCCAATCTTCACTTAAGAAACAACTCAAAATCATTTTCCTGGCTTGTCAGGCAATTTTAGAGACAGAAGTTTGGGGAGACTCCTGCACATTTGAATTTCCTATTTTTACCTATATATAATTTTAATTGTTGTTTACTTTCTTTTGTTTTCCCCCTTGAAACAGATAGAAAGGGGCTTTCCCTGTTTCTTTAATTGTGACTTCATAAATGAATGTCCATCTGGGCCCAAACTACCCATAGTACCTGGCATCCTATAATAGATCCTCCATATCCTTTGAGTCCTTGAGTAAGTAGGGAAATACTGCAGTTCCACAGTCCTAGCTAGATGGTACATTAGATGGAGCACTGGACCTGGAGTCAGAAAGACCTGAATTCAAATCCATCCTCAGACTTTGGCTATGTAACCCTGCTTCAGTTTGCTCATCTACAAAATGAGGATAAAAATAGGACCTGCCTAATATCAATAGACTTGTAATGGAAAGAGCCAACCACTTACAGAAAGAGAACTATAAAGACTGAATGTGGATCAAAACATACTATTTTTTTTGTTGTTTGTTTGCTTGTTTTTTTTTCTTTTTAGTGGGTTTTTTCCCCTTTGATCTGATTTTCTTGAGCAGCATGATGAATATGGAAAAATGTTTAGAAGAATTGCACATGTTTAATATATATAGGATTGCTTGCTGTCTAGGGGAGGGAGGATGTGGGGAGGGAGGGAGAAAAATCTGGAACACAAGATTTTGCATAGGTGAATGTTGAAAACTATCTTTGCATGTATTTGGAAAAGAAAAATACTATTTAAAAAATAGGACCTGTCTCCCAAATTGTGAGTTCAAATGCCATAAATAAGATGTCCTAACAATGGAGGCCAATTCAATACTCCACGTTTTTTGTTGTTATTGTTGATCTTGTTTATTTATTTATTTGACAAATAAGGAGAAGTAGAAGATGGGAATGGGAAGAGGAAGGGAAGAGGAGGTAGGAACCTAATATACAAATTAAGACATATACATATGAACATAGCATAAAACTTACATAAGGACCGAACTGTATGGAGGGCACAAAGACTCAGGTTCATTCAAGTGATCCATTCATGTGGGAAGAGAGCAGCAGGCTCCCAGGAGGGGAGATCTACTCCAAAGTAATTTTCTGGGAGTAACAATAGGATATAGAAAAGTAATTAGAACTAAAAATTTAGGGGCAGCTAGATGGTGCAGTGGATAGAGCACCAGCCCTGAAGTGAGGAGGACCTGAGTTCAAATTTGGTCTCAGACACTTAATACTTCCTAGCTTTGTGACCCTGGGCAAGTCACTTAACCTCAATTGTCTCAGCAAAAAGGAAAAAAAAAAAAGAACTAGAAATTTAGATTTTGGTCTTATTGGTTTAAAAAAAAAAAATTATGAAGTGCTTTCCCAGGTACTATGCTAAGTGGATACAAGATAGAAATGAAAGAACATGTATACATACAGGAAAGTAATTAGAACTAGAAATTTAGATTTGTGTCTTATTGGTATAATCAATAAAAAGCATTTATGAAGTGCCTTTCTAGGTGCTTTGCTAAGTGAACAGGATATAAGTTAAAAATGAAACAGTCTTTGCCCTCAAGGAGTTTACATTCTATTAGAAGAAACAACATGTGCACATAAAATATATAAGTAGCTTTGTCTCGGCTATCAGCACAGTATAGCATTGTCTCTGTTAGCAGTCCTTTGCTTAATATAACTACACCAGATGCTTTGTTTTGTATAACTACACCCAGTGATTATTTGGAGGGAGCTGAGTTAGAGAGGGAGAAATCAAATTTTCTAAGACCATCCTGTGTATTAAAAGTAAAAACAAGGTTATTTTCAGGGGAAGGGGTGCATCAAAGAGGAAAAGTACTAGCCCTTTACAAGCATGGGGAAGTAGCTTATGTAAAGAGACACAATGTAGTGTGTAAGGAACAGCGAGGTCACTTTTTGGCTGGATTGTAAAATGCTTTGAATAAGCATCAAAATGTAGATGGGAAACTGAAGCATTATAATGGCAGCCAGGTTGTAAAGGACTTTAAATGATAAACACAAGGGGTTTTTATTTGATCCTAGGAGCAATAAAGAAATAATTGAAGTTTTGAGAGAGGAGTAAGTGGAGAAAGGAAAGAAAAGAAGACTAATGTTGGAGTTTTAAGGCACAATAAACCAATTTACTAATTCATACCAAAATATCTTATTATACCCAAACTTCATGTAAAGCACTCTGCTAAACACAGTCAGTTCTTTTTTAAAATTTATTAAATGTCTGATATGGGCCAGACAGTGTACTAAAAACTGAAAGGGAAAGGAGTCTTTGAATGACAAAGAGATAGGAAAACCAAGGTATTTAAATGGTAGCAGAAGCCAATGAAGGGGTTTTAAGAAGTCAACAGGGTTCAGAGTTGCTTGGAGGGGGAGGAAGATAATTGAGAATAGGATTTGGATATAGTGATGTAACCGGTAAGCTTTAAAAAGGAGGCATCTCCATAGAAAGTAGAAAGAAGTCAGATCTTTATGATCAAGAAAAGATTATGTGGCAAGGCAATAAAAAGAACAATGTAGATCAGTCTGGAGAAGTTTGGTAGTGAAGGGAAATAGAGATGGACATCATGTCTATATAAACAATGACTAGAAGGATAAGCAGAATCAAATGAAGGCAGTTAGGTGGCCGTGGCATAGGCAGCCAAAAAGACTTTAATTCAAATCCTGGCTCACACATTTATTGTGTGTCCCTTGGCAAAGCATATCTCTGCCTCAGTTTCCTCATCTGTAAAATGAAGATGACAAGAGCCACTACCTCCTGGGATTGTTGTGAAGATCAAATGAGATAACAGATGTGAAGTGCTTTGCAAGCATTGAAGTGCTATATAAATCATTATTATTATTATTATTATTGTTGTTGTCCTTTAAGGTAAAGGAAATCTGAGGATATTTGAGAACAAAAAGAAAGGAATGGATTAGGAAATAGGGAAGAGAGAAAATATTACCAACAGAAAGGATAATTTGAGCCGGGTGCTCTTGCTGATCTCCTTCAGCTCTACATGTTAGATAAATGTAAGAGTTTAGTTCTCTAGAAAACTCCCCAAGTGGAATCCAAACCAAATTAAAACGTTATTGGACTTCCCTGATATTCTGCTAGGCACATGACAATGTTGTCTTTTGTTTTGCTTTATTTTATTTTGTATTTTTTTCTGTTTTTCTTATTCTTTTTTCAAGTAAAATACATTGAAAATATAATTGGAAAATTTTTTAACAAAATGATCAACATAAAAAATGTTAATTAGTAGATTTCTAAGTCAATAATGGTTTGCGAGGATCCATTTCTATTTAAGTTGCACACCATTGTGGGCATAGGAGGAAATGAGAACCAAAGCAGAGACAAAGACCTTAGCTTTAGAGAGAGGGAACACTTTCTACACTCACCACAAATCACCACTAGGTGGAGCGGTGGATAAAGCACAGGATGTAGGGACAAGAAGTGCTGAATTCAAAATCAATTTCAGAAACTTACTAGGTGGCTGATCCTGGCCAAGTCATATACATGTCGGCCTCAGTTTTCTCATCTGTAAAATGGAGATAATAATAGCAACTATCTCCCAGGGTAATGGTGAGGATAAAATATGTTCGTGTTTGTAGCACAAATTCCTATATAAATGCTAACAATTTTAAAGAGTATCCAGGACTATACCATGTTTTTAAACTCAATTTGCTTTGATTTCTTTATTCCTCTTTCTCTTACAACCATTCTTTTTTCCCCTCCTTTTCTCAGAAGCCCTGGTTGGTCCTATTAATGGTCATAATAATGCAAATAGTTTACCCAGAGTTAGTTAGAAAGGATCACTTGGGTGTAAGTCCTGCCTCTGACGCATACTGGTTATGTAACCCTGTTACCTCTCAGTGTTCTAAGCCAGGGCTTCTTCAACTTTTTCTACTTGAGACCCTTTTTTTTTAGAGAAAGTTTGTTTTTTTATGATCCATTTAATTTTTAATAGTATTTAATTTTTTCCATATACACGCAAAGATAGTTTTCAACATTCACCTTTGCAAAATCTTTTTCTCCCTTCCTCCCCCTCCTCCTAGACAGCAAGCAATCTGATATAGGTTAAACAGGTGCAATTCTTCTAAACATATTTCCACATTTATCATGCTGTCACTACCCCTTTTCACCTGAGAAATTTTTATGTAACTTTGAGTATATAGGTATATAAAATAAGCATTCAAATCAAACATTTACTGATAATAAATCATATTATTGAGACCTCCACATTCAGTTTGAAGACCCCATATGGGGCTGAACTACAGTTTAAAAAGCTGACCTCTAGACAACTCTCTAGGATTATGCATGGTAGAGAAAGTACAAGTCAGCAGAGGAAGAGAGAATTCCCTATACTAGTAAAAGTCCATATCCCAATAATTTACCATTCACTTTCAAATCCTGTAGCCTATTTGCCCAGAATATTTAGGGTTAGAAGAGACTTCAGAGGTTATCTAGCTCAACCCAAATCTGGGCAATTCCCTGTATAACATAATCAACAAGTTTGCTCAAAATCCCTTCGATAGCTCTTATTCAGTGATTCTTATAGTCCAAGGACCCCTGGGGAACACAAGACCCTTCCAGAGGAAACAAAAGGTCAAAACTTTGCATAATAATACTAAGATGTTTTAATTTCTAATATAATAAATATCAATCGATGTAACCTACATAAAGAAAAGCTTTTTTGGAAGTCCTAAATAATTTTCAAGAGTATAAAAGGGTCCTGAGACCAAAAAGTTTGAGGACTATTATTAAAAAGTTTTCCTTATAAAACGCCACCTGCATCAATAGAGACTGAATATATGTGGATTGGAGCAGTGTATTTTCACGTTTTTTATTGTTCATTTGTTTGCTTTTTCTTTCTTGGAAAGTTTTTTTTTTTCCTTTGGTTTTTTCTTGTGGTTTTTTTTTCATGTTTTTTTCTTGCATAACAAATATGGAAATATGTTTAAAAGAATTGCACATATTTAACCTATATCAGATTGCTTGTTGTCTTGGAGCGAGGGGAGCTAAGGGAGAGAGGAGAAAAAAATTGGAACACAAAATCTTACAAAAATGAATGTTGAAAATTATTTTTACATGTATGTGGACAAATAAGATTGAGAGCAGCTAGATGGTACAGGGGGTAGAACACCAACTCTGAAATCAAGAGGATCTGAGTTCAGACACTTAATATTTGCTACCTGTGTGATCCTGGGCAAGCCACTTTATCCCAAATGCCTCACCAAAAAAAAAAAAAAATTTAAAAAGAAAAGAAAATAGTATTGAAGAAACAAAAAGTTTTCCTTATGTCACTTCTTTACTTTTTCCCCTTAGTTCTGCCCTCTAGACACAATAAGTACGATCCTTCTTCTGTTTTTTGTTTATTCAGTCATGTCTGCCTCTTTGTGACTCCATATGGAGTTTTCTTGGCAGAGATACTCTCCAACTCATTTTACAGATAAGGAAACTGAGGCAAACAGGAATAAGTGACAAGCCCACAGGTCATACAGCTAGTATGTGTCTAAAGCTGAATTTGAACTCAAGTCTTCTTGATTCTAAGCCCAGCCTCTATCCACTGCAGCCACCTAGTTGTAGGGTACTTAAGAAGATGTGAATTCCAGGACTGGGATGAGCCCGGGGACAGAAGCTATTTCTGAGTCTTGATAGAGAAAACCTGGAAGAGTCAAGAGTGTAGCCCTGAGAAGATGTCTCCTTTAAGTTTTCTCTTTTTTAGGCTTATTGTGGCTGATTTCTATAAGTCTCTATCTATGGAAGTACTGCCTAGTGGACAGAGCATGCTGGACTGGCATCAAACAGTACTACTTCTGACTAGGTGGCGTGACCTCCTGAGCCAGTCACTTAATTTCTAGCTGGGAATATAGTAACTGTGGTTTCACCTTTGAAGGGCAACTGCCAGGTTCAAATGAGAAAGTGTCTGTAAATACTTTGAAGATTTTAAATGCCTCCACAAACTGCTTACTTGCTGGCCTGGATGGGAACTCCTGCTCTAGACTTTAGCTATAGTTGTCAGAAGCCTGGAATTCTTTACAGCTGAGAAGAGAAGGCAGATGCAGGTGTTTCCACTTGCATAAGAAGCTTCCTTCCCCAGGATCTTCAACTGATCCTTATATGGCAAAGGTTTCTAGTCTTCTTGCTGTACCATCCTGGTCAGCTTCCTCTGGAAATGCTCCAGTTTATTAATGACCAAACTAAGGCATGGTGTCCAGAATGAAGTACAATACTTCTTGGTGGGAGGGTCACAGAAGAGATTCTCAATTGGATACAGATTGCACTAGATGGTCTCTGGGGAAAGAGTTCTTAACCTGGGGATCTGTGAAGTGTGCTTTTTTTTTTTTTTTTTTAAATGTCATCCACATCCAGAGAGAGAACCATGGAGACTGAATGTGGATCAAAGCATACTCTTTTCACCTTTTTTGTTCTTTGTTTGCTTTTTCTTTCTTGAGGTTTTTCCCCTTTGGTTCTAATGTTTCTTTCACAACATGACTAATATGGAAATATATTTTTAAAAAATACATTTTAACTTTTATTGCTTAGTCGTTTCAGTCATGTCTGACTCCTTGTGAACCCATTAGGGGTTTTCTTGGCAAAGATACTAGAATGATTTGCCATTTTCTTCTCCAGCTCATTTTACAGATGAGCAAACTGAGACAAACAGGGTTAAGTGACTTGCCCAATCAAGGAGATGGGTCTTCCTGACTCTACACACAGCATTCTATCCACTGTGCCTCCTATCTGCCCATTTCAACTGTATTTCAATATAATTGGTTTATTTTGTAATTCTTTGAAGACTTTTTTTTCCCTAAGAAGGGGTCCAAAAACTTCATAGGATTGCTAGGCAGGGAGTTGGAAGCCATAACACACACACAAGAATTTTAAAAACCCAGATTTAAATTATATTCCATCTCTGACACTCTGATTCTAAAAGATGGAGTCTACGGCTATGTTTCATCTACTCTGTATATATTTATTTACAAGTTATTTTCTTTGCAACTCTGCCTCACTTAAATCCAATTCATGTGAAAGTCAGGACACCACTCCTGTGTTGTCAATTATCCTCTTGGAAAATGAAGGACAAATAACATTCTGTTCAAATGTGAACTTGGGAGCAGGAGTGCTTTTTACCTTTCTTTGTATCCCCAAGACTTACCAGTGCCTGGAACATTATTGTTGATGTTTGTCCAAGTACCTCTTCCCTCAAAACACCTATCTCCAGCCATACCCAATTCTATTAATTTGAGCCATAGACAAAGGAAACTTTGTGTTCACCTGTGAGTCCCAAATATATGACGGCAAACTTAACTTAAAATTTTTACTTCCCTTCTATCCCTGTGATCAAGCTGTTCTTTCTTCTATTCCTATAAACTATGTTGATAATCAAGAAACATTACATATAAATAGGAATTATAATGGATTAGAGCCATAACCAATTAACTTAGTGGCCAAGAGTGGTCCTAATTACTCAAGTAAGATCTAAGGTAGCTGAGAAATAGAATCCAGAGCAGTATTTAGGACCCAGGATGTTTTGACACCAGTGTTAAAGTTTGGCCAGGAAGGTGGAAGTCAAACATAAGAAATTCAAGCAAAGGGCTAAGTAGAAATAGTGTAGGAAGAGCTTTCCAAAGGCAGGCAGACTGGGGAAGGGGACAGAGAAAGTCAACACAAATAGCAGGTCGATAAACAGGTGATCAGGATCAGGAAATTTTAAAAGGTAAGCAAGGTAATGATTAGGCCAACGACAGAAGCAACAGTTTTAATTATTCCCAACAAGGGAAGACTGCAGTGTGGCCAAAAGCTTTCTTTGCAAATAGTCCATCCTAGTACTAAAAGGGTATGTATTATGAGAAATCTGGATCCAATATGGCAGTGATTTTCTATCTATTAATCCAGGAGTACTAGAGTTTACACCAGAAGGAGGTTTAGTGATTGGAAATAGATAAGGGATTTCAAGGGGCACTGGTGGGTACAAAACTTAAATTTTTCAGGATGACCAATTCATTCCAAAGTTCTTGAATCATGCACCTTTAACACCAATGGGTCTGTCATGGGAAGCCATGTCTATTCTCTTAAAAATTAGGCATAGAATCCAGTTTCTGTTAGTTTCAGGTGATACAATGGATACAGTGCTAGGCCTAGAGTCAGGAAGACCTATGTGACCCTGGGTAAATAACTTTGCCTATTTGCCTCAGTTTCCTTATGGAGATAATAGCAATTAACTCAAAGGGTTCTTGTGAGGATCAAATGAGGATCAAAATAATTTTAAAGTATTTAGCACAATGCTTCACACATAATAAATGTTAATATCTAACATTTTAAAGATATTACTGCCATTAATGGCTTTGCCAATCACAAATTTATCTAAATTCTTTTAGACTTTCTGCCAGTACCACCTCATAGGTTAGGAATTCCATAAATTTATCTACTCTATCTGCTGCATACAGTATAATTCAAATTGGAATTTGATGTTTAAATACATATTTTTCTTTTTAAACTATCAATTATTTCCTGATAACTTTATTTTTTTCAGACTGAAGAATCTCTAAAACACATTTCTAACTCTTTAGTTTTTTTGAAAAGACATAATTGGGTTACCCAGTCCTTCATTAATTTTAGTAAATGCTAAAGTTATATTTTGTGTGGATTTGCTGACTAACTTAGCTTTGCAGATATTGTTGAACTTAATAGCCTGATATTACCCTCTCCATAGCTTCACCTTCCCCTTCAACTGCAACCAATCCCTTTAACATAAAAAAGAATACATCTGATGAGTAAGAGACTTTATCAGACCCATTGACTGTCCATTTCAACATCTGTTTGTGGTTACTTTTTTAATTGCAAGCAACCTAAACTTAGTCCCTACTCTAGATTAGTTGAATGAAAAGTATGAAGAGGATTTGTACTTCTCCAATATTTAAGTTTAAGTATAACCCCATGTTGCTATTATAAATACTCCCTTATTCCCAAAATTCAGATGCCATTATCACTAGGCAAAAACTATGACTAATTTTGTAATAGTTCATGTTTGCACAGTGTTTTGTGGCTTACGTAGTTCTTGCCTCATAATAACCTTCGGTGCAAGCATTACTAATCCTCACTTTATAGATAAGGACACTAGACCTCAAAAAGGTTAAGTAATTTGCCCATAATTACAAAGCTAGTATTAAAAGTAGAACTGTCACTTGACTCCAAGAATTGTTTTAATTACCCAATGACTACAGAATCTGTGATAAATGTCAAATAAAAGTCAAACCTGTCTAACTTCCTCTGAACTTTAAATGTGGGGCCATCAGTCACTTTTATGAGGCTTGCAGTATTCCATTTTGATAGCATCCTCCAAGAAAAATATCTTTAAGGCTTTGACCTTGGATTTTACAAAGACAAAGTGAATTATTTTCTAAATGCATATCTAATACTTTTAACATGGCTGAGATTTATCTCTAATTTTAACAAATGTTCATTGTCTTTTATCATAACATGTGTAGTTGAAAGCATAAATGATAGCAATTAAAGTTTCAGGCAGGAATGGAGTCACCTTGAATGATCATTATATCTTTTCCCCTTTGTGGTTAAATTCTTTAAAAAGATCATCTACAAAAGGCGCTTCCATTTTCTCTTCTCTTTCTTTTCTTAACTCCTTTACAATCTACTTACTGAAACTGCTGTCTCCAGTTACCAGTGATTTCTTCATCACCAACTGCAATGGCCTTTTCCCAGTCCCCATCCTCCTAGCCCACTCTGCTGCCTTTGACATTGTTGATCACTTTCTTCTCCTTGACTCTCTTCTCACTAGGTTTTCAGGGCACCTGACCACTCTCCTATTTCTTCTAGTGGATCTTCATTCAGATCACATCCTCTAAACAGAGGAGTCTCAAAGGGATATGTCCTAGGCCCTCTTCTCTCCTTCTATACTACCTGACTTGGTTATCTCATCAATTCCCATGGACTTAATTACCATCTCTATGTTAATTATCAGATCTACCCATTCAGCACTAAATTTTAAGCTGACCTCCAGTCTCAGACATCTCAAAACATTTAGTCCAGTAGAAATTTTAAATTCAACATGTCCAAAACCATACTCAGTGGCCCCCAAACCCTTCCCATTTCTTCCTAGCTTCAATATTACAGTTGAGAGCACCATCACCTTCCTGAGACTCTAGATGTCATCCTTAACTCCTCCATATCCAATCTGTTGTAAAGACCTACAAATTTCTCTGATTTGCAATCTCTCATATTTTCTTCTCTCCATTATCACTTACTCTAGTACAGACCCTCATCATCTCCATGTCCAAATTATTGCAATAGCTTACTGGAAGAAATGCTTGCCTTGAATCTCTCCCTACTCCAAACCATTCTTCATTCAGCCACTTAAGTAATTTTCCTAAAGGGCAGGTCTAATGATGTCACACACTCTCCTCCCTCCCTCTCAACTCAGTAAACTTCAGTGGCTCCCTATTACCACCAAATACAAATTGTTTGACATTCAAAGCCCTTTTTTACCTAGCCTCCCTCAACCTTTTCAGTCTTCTTAATCCTTATTCCCCAACATATTATTCAATCCAGTGATAATGGTCTATTCTGAAATTAAGACATTACACTCCCATCTTTCAGCTCTGGGCATTTTTCTCTGGTGTCTCCCATGTCTGGAATATTTTCTGTTCTCATCTCTGCTTAATATTTTTTGCTGCTTTTAAGTCCTAATTCTATAGGAATTCTCTCCTAACTTCTTAATTCTAGTGCCTTCCCTTATTTTCTATCCTGTACATAGATTGCTTGGACATGTTTTCTTGTCTCTCCTTCCCTCACTCCCCATTAGACTGGGAGCTCCTTGAGGTCAGGGACTGTCTTTTGCTTCTTTTTTTTTATATTTAGCACTTAAAAATGTTTAAACAGGAATGACAGTGACAGAAAATTATGGGTTTCCACATACAATAAGAAAAATAAACCTAAAAAGGAATAATCTGAATTATTATAGGCTTAAGGACTGAAGACTGAAAGACTATAATGAATGGACTTATTGAGGTAGTTAAACTGGATGATCTCCAATCTCCCAGCTCTAAATCCTACAAAGCTGGAGAAAAGTTCAT
>JAJPUD010030014.1:0-13461 GCA_023553655.1 Myrmecobius fasciatus
TCCTGACTTTCCCTTGGCAGATATATTCCCAAATATTTTATACTATCGATAGTTATTTTGAATGGAATTTCTCTTTGTATCTCTTGCTGTTGCATTTTGTTGGTGATGTATAAAAATGCTGATGATTTATGTGGATTTATTTTGTATCCTGCAACTTTGCTAAAGTTGTGGATTAATTCTAATAGTTTTTTAGTTGATTCTCTAGGGTTCTCTAAGTAGACCATCGTATCATCTGCAAAGAGTGATAATTTGGTTTCCTCATGACCTACTCTAATTCCTTTAATCTCTTTTTCTTGTCTTATTGCCAAGCCTAGCATTTCTAATACAATATTGAACAGTAATGGTGATAGTGGGCAACCTTGTTTCACCCCTGATTTTATTGGGAATGGTTCCAGTTTATCACCATTACATATGACACTAGCTGATGGTTTTATTTTATTTTATTTTTTTATTTTTTTTTTGACCCAGGCCTCGAGTTTTATTTAAATAACTTCCAGAACAGAGCTGGGCCCCTATGTCTCCTCTGGGCCCTCGATACCCACTAAACGTGCCCGCCCTGCAGACAGATGGGGACAGAAGGGCCTTCAGTGCATGTGGGGGTGACCCCTGCCCCGGCCCCGGCCCATGGGCGGCCCGTCCACAGTGGAGCGCAGGTTCTTGATGGTCTCGTCCACAGACACGATGAGGCAGGCGGCCTCCGAAGCGGCCGTCAGGGCGTTGATGCGGCCCATGGCTGGCTCCCACACGAAGGCCTCGAAGTTGTCGGCAATGTCCTCGTTGTTGATGTCCACGCCGTACCACCGGCCGCCCTGTGCGTGCTTAGCCCGGAGCTTGTTGAGGATGTTGGTGGCGTCGAAGCCAGCATTGTCACACAGCTGCCGGGGGATGATCTCCAGGGCCTTGGCATAGGCCCCGATCAGCAGCTGCTGCTTGCCCGGGATGGTCCTCGAGTAGTCCCGCAAGTACTTGGAGAGCTCCATCTCAATCGCCCCACCTCCCGCCACCACTGAATCGTTCTTGATGGCTCTGCGGACCATCATGATGGCGTCATGGAGGGAGGGCTCCGTCTCTTCCATGAACTGCTCGGCCCCTCCTCGAAGGATGATGGTGCAGGTTTTGGCCTTGGGGCAGCCGGTGAAGAAGTTATACCTGGAGGGGGAGGGGGCCTAAGATGAGCCCACCCAGGCCTCCCAGCAGCAGGGGTAGGTCAGGATCTCCTGCTCCCAGCTCTCTCTGTCCCCAAGCCCCAAAGGCTCCCTGTTGACCCCAGACAGGCATACCTTGGTGCCGCAGATCTCCCAAAGCAGGTTCTGCGATGGCAGCCAGCAGTCCCATGCCCACTGACCCCTGTGCCCACTGTCCCCTGCACTTTGCCTTGGCACCACCCCTCAATCATCCCTCCTCCCCACCTCTGCCAACTGGAGCAACTGAGTAAGCAGCTCTTTCCACGCCAAACTCCTGGCAGAGCAGCCCAAGCCCCTCCGGGAGACACTCACCTCTCGCCTCCGATCTGTGTCTCCTCAAAGAGCTGGCAGTTGCCCAGCACTTCTGGGGTCAGGGCATTGACACTGGTCTGGATGGAGCCCCCGCAGGCCTGGGGAGGGGAGGAGGCAACTCTCATCACAGGGATAAGACCACCCACTCGCCTGTGCCTCATCCATCTCCTCAGAGCTAGGCCCGCTCTCCTAGTCACCCATCCTGTGCCCGCCAAGCCCCCATCTAAAAAACAACAGCAGCAGCTACAAGGCAGACATCTCCAATGCAGGGGGGAGAGCCCCAATAAAAGACCCAGAGGGCCCTGGGAAATGCTGGTGGGCACACTGGTGGGAGCCCTGCCTTTGAACCAAACCCAGCAGCTGTTTGGATGCTCGGAGGACTGACGGGGCTCCCTGGGAGGGGGAAGGGGAATGGCCAGCTCGAGAGGCTCCCTCCCCCCATGGCAGGAGATCCTGGCCCAAGGCTTAGGCTGTGGAACTCCTCAGGATTTTAAGGAGCAGCAGCTGCCCCTCCCTAATTATAGCCTGCTTCGGGTGAGAAAACAAGCTCTTATTTCCAAGGCCCACATTTGAGACAGGAAGGAGGCAGGCAGCAAGGAGCATGTTGGGACTTGGGAAAAGCCACCTGGAGACGGACCCTCAGAGACTGGACACGAGAGGAACCAAGGTGAGACCCAGGACACTCCGGACTTACCATCATGGTCCTTCGCAGATCCTCCTCTGGGACACGGCCAGCACAAAACATGTCCCGGTCAGCAAAATACTGAGTGGCCACGTCCCCGATGGGAAGCTTGGACAAGACGACTTTGGCCCCGGAGCTATAAATCTTCTCTAACTTGTCGTATAAGATGTTCCACTCGGCGTCCACAATGGCTTGGTAGTCCTGCCCCAGGTAAGAGCAGAGATGAGAACGGAGGAGGGCAGATGTCCCAGCACCAGCTGCAGGGAAGGCCCAGGTCTTCACCTCCACCTTCCCCTCAGAGAAAGCTCTCTGCCCTCAGGTGGGAGACCATGGGGGCCAACGAGACAGGCCTTAGGCCCCCTTCTCTCACCACAGGGTAACCACACAGGCCTGCATCAGCAGGGCCCGAGGCCCCGAGGCTCACCTCCACGGTGTGCACGCGCACTTCGGCGTTGTCCTTCTCGGCCTTCAGCTCCAGCTCAACATTCAGCAAGGCGATGGTGGGGTTGGTGTACTTCTTGGGCTGCATCTCAAACCCAGCGTAAGAGAAGGTTTTCTTGAAAGCAACACCAGCCACCAACTGGGACTCCTGGAAACAAGTTGACCGGGTTAGGCCAGTGGTGATCTGTGCCCCTGTCCCATGACCCGAATGGGCAAGAAGCTCTTCCTGATGCCACGCACAAACGTGAGTCTCCACAATGCCTCCCTACTGCACCAAGAAGGACCCCACGGCTCTTCAGCTGAACCTGTTGGCTTCTCAATGTCTTTCCTAAAACGTGGCAGCCCAGAACACCCCACACAGCAGATGTAGCCTGAGCAGGCACAGCCTACCTGACTCAGATCACCAGGCCTCCGCTAAGGGGACCCACAGTGGCTGTCAGCATGCCTTGACAGGCATGTCAGGCTGACCTTGACAGCCACACCTGATCATCTTTCTCCTTGAAGTGTGACATCCTTAGGAAAACAGAGCAAAGGCCTGACTTGTCTTTAGAATTTTATTTTATAAAAGGTGATTTCATTAATTTATTTATATTTCTATGAAAAGTATCTTTCATTAGAATTTCATTTGAAATTTTTTTGTTTTGAAACAAAATCCGTCAGCTACTCAAGTTTTCCCAAATAAGCATTTCTCTCTTTAAAACAGACATAAGGGACAGCTAGGTGGTGCAGTGGATAGAGCACCAGCCCTGAAGTCAGGAGGACCTGAGTTCAAATCTGGTCTCAGACATTCCCTAGCTGTGTGACTCTGGGCAAGTCACTTATCCTCAATTGCCTCAGAAAAAAAAAAAATAAAATAAAACAGACATAAAATGAAAGCTCATCTTTTCCATCTGAACTGCTGCCTCGAACCCAGAAGCACATCTGACTTGGGCTATTACTGGTAGGAATCCCCATCCACACCTCCCCCCACCACTGGGCACCCATCCTTTTCAGGGCTATCACTCCTATTCCACAGCCACTGAGCAAGTCAATCAAAAGTTCCCAGTTTTCTTTAACTAATGTTAACTTTAAATAAACCCAACCCCCCTCCCCGGAGCACCTGGACCATCCATGAGCCTCTGTACAGACCAAGCAAAGCCCAAGATCAACTCTGAGCTCAACATGAGAAAGGTGTGGTCAGTCCCCGGCCTTCCAAGGAGGCTCGACTCCCCTCCTCAGCCTTCTCAGCTCTCGAACCCCTCCCCCCACGTTTTTTGAGCTCTCTTCTCTAGACATGAGGTTCAGATGAAGATTCATGGGGTCCTTCTTGGGGCAGTAGGGAGGCATCGCAAAGACTCACATTCCCCTGTAGGGAAGTTGAGGCTGAATCCTGAGGGAACTCCTAGGAAACTGCGGGGTCTCAAAGGGAAGTGGCCGGCTAGCCTCTCCCGGGCCACCAGGATATGGCACCTCCTCTTTAGTGGAGCCCCCCTGGCAAGGACACAGGGAGTCTCTGCTGTCTGCGGGTCATAAACGAGGGATCACCCCATCCAAGGTCTCCAGGAGGCAGAAACCGCCTTTTTTCCCCTCACAAGCCACCAATGCTATTCTCTGATGAAAGGGATCTCACCTGCAGGTGACCTCTGGTGGCTCACTACCATCTCCCCCCACCCCCCAACCCTCTTTCTGGAGCGCCTCCGGCTGTCTGGATCCAAGGACTCCAGCACTGTCATTTCAAGTTCAGGATGAGTCAGGTGATGTGACATGGCAAACTGCTTCAAAGATGGAGCCAACAACGGCACAGACATTAGAAATCAGAGTCTCATTGGTTTCCCTTGGCCCTGCATCTCTCAAGTGGGCTGGATCCGGTTAGAAATAATCCAGAATTCCCAGCTCCCTAAAAACAAACCCTGGTATCCTGGCCAAGTTACCTGTTGGGGCGTCCTATCAAAACACACCTAATACTTGGCAATACTTTCAAAGATGGCCAAGTAAGAGAGCCCTGGCAACACCGTTCAGGATAGAGGCTTTCCAGAAGCCAGGTCACAGGCCCGCAGAGGCTGTGGGCAGCAGCAGCACTCACCTCCAAGGCACCGCCCTGAACCTTCTTGATGCCAATCATCTTGAGCTGCAGCAGATCATCAAGCATCATAACAGCATCCACCACCATGATGGCAAAGGCAGCCTTCTGCTGGGAAATCAGCTTGGAGCTCAATGCAGTCATGGCACACTTCTCAAGCAGCCTCCTCTGCTCCCTGGCACACACAGGCAGTCAGTGCCTAGGCCCCCAGGGCCATCTTCCCATGGAAGCCCTGCCCCTCCTCCCTGCCAACCCTTTCCACTTTCAAACATATTACCAGAGACAGATGGCGCCTGTGGGTCCCAGAATCCCCAGGACGCCCATTAACTAAAGCCCATGTATTGGCACTTGGCTCCGGCTGGCCTTCCTCCTAGGGTAGCACAGGAGCTGAAAAGCCTCAGGCCCATGAGCTGGTTACAACATGTTTCTGCATCTGACCCACTCAGGAGGAGCCTGGGACTTCAGGCACCAAGGAAACTTACTCTTTGTCTTCATTCTTTACAGTCACAGCAATCTCCTTGATCTTGTTAACTGCCTGCCAAGAAGGAAAAAAAGGCACTTCCTTTGGAGTTGCAGGAGGCCTGGTTTCCCCAAGGGCCAGAGGTTTGAACGTGAAGCTGCTTCTCACTAAACCCCATGAATGAAGGGCCTTTCAAGGCCCTGCCCCATTCACTATGCTGGAGGCCAGATAGAAGAGGCCAAAGGCTTGGCACATGGCTGGGAAGTTCCAGGGATGGGCAGTCATAGGCTCTGAAACTACTTCAAAGAACTGTGTAGTTTTGACATGTTTCATGCAGGCCTTTAATTTACCCTCACAATCTTGTCTCAGCTCCAGAAGGGAAATGACCGGCTTGTAACAGGCCCCATAGAGAGCTCAGCCCTATATCACAGGTGCCCTGGATCCCCACCTCATATTCCACCTTTCTACCATCTCCACAGTAGTCCCAGTCTCTGGGGTGGAGGAGACATCCTGGATCTGGGAGGATATGACCCAGGCTTAATAACCTACCAGCTGTGTAGCTGTGCGGAAAGCTCGAATGATGATCTGGGGGTGCAAGCCTTCCTCTACATAGGATTTCACTTGCTTCAGGAATTCTGCTGCCAACAACGTCACCGAGGTGGTCCCATCGCCAACCTGCAGTCAAAATATGTGTTAATTCCAAAAGCTCATGGGGTGACCTACCCATCACCCTGACTGGGCAGAGTGATGGGTAGGTCACCCCATGAGTAGCTCAGCCCCAGGGTCTGGAAGAACAGTGGAGACCATATGGTCCAAGTTCCTTATATAACACAGAGAGGAAAACGACTTGTACAGGGTCATAGGCAGTAGATGGCACAGGCAGGATTTGAATGCTGGTACAGGCATCTCTATTCAATTCTTTTTAAAAGAAACAATTAGCAGGCATCAAACAGCTAGCCTATACGCAGGGGGAAGAGCTTTCTAGGCCCAAAATGGGGTCCTTCCTTCATCAGCTCAGTGCCAGGCACACAGCAGGTACTTAATAACTGCCTGTCCATTGATAGATTCCTCCAGAATTCAGATCCTGGAGGGTTACTGCCCCCAATCCCCACCTCAGCATCCTGTGACTTGGCAATGTCCACAAGAGTCTTGGCAGCAGGATGGACAACATCAAGGAGCTTCAAGATGGTAGCACCGTCATTAGAAATTGTTGCTTTTCCTGTAAGGAATACCAGCAGATTTCAGCCATTTTCTTTCACTATATTCAGGCCATGCAGACAACCTGGGTTCTTATCCAGAACTACCAGGTCCAGCAGCAGACACAGAATGGCCTGACGGAGCAGGACTGAAGTCTTTCTGCCCTTTCCACACAGGTTCCCATGGAGTGATCTGGATCCTTGATTATAAGCTCTCCCTCACTCCACACTATCACCATCACACTGTATTGAACCCAGGCCTGGGTTCTCTAAATTGACCTTTCCTACAGCAACTACTCTCTACCCCTCACAAGTTCAGAGAGTAACATCACCAAGCAAGGAGGGACCATGCCCTAAGCTTCCATGCAGGCTTCCCAGAGAGGAGCTGGAGCATCCCTACCACACGATGGAGAGTACCAAAAGGTTTGGGCTCAAATCCTGCCTCTGATCCTTACTAGTTGTGAAACCCCAGGCAAATAACTTCACCCCCATTTGCCTCAGGTTCCTCCTCTGAAAATGGTCATTAATATCCTTTCCAGTTCTAAATCCGTGCTGGTCCAGGCCCAGAGAAGGTGCCTCCAACTGGTGAAAAAACACAGCCTTGGCCTACAAGTGTACAAGGAGCCAGCCATTACTGCAGCTGAAGAGCAGAAAATCCCAAGAAAGCTCTCCCTTTCTTTGGATCAGGGTGGCCCACACCTGTGGCTGCAAAGTCCTCACCTCAGTGCCCTTGGGGTTCCCCCCACCCAGATGGACCTCAAGTAGTTACCACTGTCAGGTAGCACAGCCCTGAAAAGATACACAGCACAGCTGATGCCTGCTTTACCTGAAGCACTGGACCCAATCACAAGTCACAAAGTCCTAGGTTCAAATTCTACCTCAGTCATATAATTAGTTATATGACTCCAGACAAATCAGTACGCTTCTCAGCCTTAGCTTCTTCAGCTATAAAACGAGGTTAGCCTTGATGGTCTCTAAGGTCCCTTTCAGTCAGTTAACAAGCATTTATTAAGCACTTACTATGTACCATGCAATGCCCTAAGAAATGGGAACATAAAAAAAAAAAAACAAAAACAGTCTCTACCCAAGGGAATTCCCATTCTAATGGGAGAGACACAACATGTACACAACACAAATGAGGTCCTCAAACACTTGGGAGATATGCTGGAGAGCTGAAACTGACCACATAGGACAGAGGTGAAACTGACCAGCTGTGGTCCAGGTGAAACTGAACAGAGCTACTGCTGAGATGAAACTGACTAGATGTAGCGCCCAGGTGAAAAGTGACCTACCTGGGCACCACAATGGCTCTGGAGGGATGTGAGAGAGAATGAGGAGTCCAGGATAACTCCAAAGGGATTGAGGAAGCATAGGGGCCACCATCAGTAAAAGGAAGGGGGGGGGTGGAAGGAGGGGAAAAGATCATGAGGTCAGTTCTGGACAGGAGGTGTTGAAGGTTTCTACTGAATGTTCAATTTAAAATGTCTAAAAAGCAGTTGGAGATGCCAGATGGGGGGTCAACACAAAGCTTGGGGCAGGACAGATAGGCTGGAGAATCATTAGCATAGTAAATCCATGGCAGCTGATGAGATCGCCAGGGAAAATCACCTACAGAAGCAAAGATGGGCCAGGGCAGGGTCTTGAAGGAATTTCTCACAAAGAATTCCAGCTCTGAATGGAGGATCCTGTGGCCTCTTCAAACCAATGAAGGTCTGGCAAGTGGCAGAAGGCCATTCACAAATTCCTGCTGCCTCTGTTCTCTGCCATTAACCCGGCCAGGTTTCTCTCTGTCCCCTATACCAGCCCTGCTCATTCCTGCCCACCCCCCAACTTGATGAGAAGTTTTCCCTGCTGTTTTCATGCTGCCTTTCTTTACAGGCCCAGCCTTAGGCCCCACCTTCTCCCAGGAGCTTTCCCAGATTCTCTCCCCAACACCCACCTTCCTATTCTGAGAACATCTCTCACACCTCATTTATCTGTGCCCCCATACTGGGTGCAGTCTTACCAATTTTATTTCCTCTGTGCAGGGCTGTTCCTTTTTATTGTCCATCGTCCTCCAAAACAGCCTGATGAAATGACCTCTACCTGCCCCCTGAGGATGGGAGAGCCCCAATGGACTCCACTCATATCCACAAGTTAAGAAAGGAGCACAGCCTAGACTTACCTCTGCCATCGACGATGAGCTTGTCCATCCCTCGGGGCCCCAGCGTGGTTCGGACAGCCTCTGCAATCACCTGGCAGGCGCTGATATTGCTGACAAGCTGAGGGATCCCTTGGGAGCTGTCCGTCCCCTCCTTCAGGAGAATAACTGGTGTGGGCTGGAAGGGAGAGAACAGACCAGGACTAATTTTCAACCATTCATTTCAATATATGTAAACGTACTCAACCAAAACAGCAAATGCAATGACTATACTTATTGTAATGGTAACTTCTTGCCTTCCCAATGGGTGAGGAAGAGTGAGAATTTGGAACTGAAAAAATTTTTTAAGCTGAATTTTAAAATCATTCTTTAAAAAAGGCTTAATACAACCCTTCACCCCTCCATCCCTTCCCCTAGTTAAAGAAGTCCAATTCCAGGCAGCCAGAACTGCCTTTCAGGAAGAATCAGGCCATTCAAATTAGGATGAAGTAGAAAGAAGGAGGCTCTGTCCCTTCAGGTCCCTGGAGTGAACAGTCACTTGTCTGGGCATCACAGCTCAATCAGAGGAGCAGATGGGGCCCTAGTGAGAGCCTTCAGTGCCAAGTGCTTCAGGTGTGATGTTTAGACAGCATGGTCTCGGCAAGGCCAAAGAATGGTAACCAGTTGGCAGCAGCAGAGTGGGGGTGGGAGATGGCAAACATCACCCCACTTCTAGCTCAGTGCCTTTGCTCAAACCCTCTCAGTCTTGATGCCACCGAAAGCTGATACCATAAAGCTCTCAGTAAGAAGCTCCTAATTGCTGGCTAAATCCCATTCTACATTGTCTACAGATGAGAAGAAATAACCAAGAAATTACGGGAGTCCCCAAAGTCTAAATCACAATGAAACCCCAGCACTGGGGATGTCGAGGCTCCCCCCCCCCCAAAGGCACCTGTGTCTCATAAGCAAACCAGGGCCTCCCTTCAATTTAAAGCAAGAGATCTGAAAAATTCACTGAACACTGCTTACTATGTGACAGAGAAGCAACTGGGACTTGAGGACACAAGATTCAAATCCCGCCCGACACATGCAGACCACAGTGAAGTCCCCTCACCCTCAGCATTCTAGGCGACTGAACAAAAAGGAAAAAGCTACCTTGACAATGGAGAACCGTCAGCCAGGACGACCCAATACCAGTGAATGTCCCCAACCTCCATGTGCCGGGCAGCAGAGATACCAGGTTACAGGAATAATCCCTTCTGATGTTCTAACAAAAAAGAGCCTTCTTTTACAGACTCCCATTAAAAGCCCAGATTCTCAAACTCAAGTCTTGAAGATCACTTTTTCTACTACCCCTGGCAGTTGTTTTCTGAGTGTGACTGGTCAGTGACACCATGAACTCCATGGAAACTGAGTAGACTAGGGTGCCTCAAACACAGCAAGCTAAGTAAATACTCATGATAGCATCCTGTCCAGCTCCACGGTCAGCAGTGTTGTTGGCTTCTGTCACATCTAATAATTCCAAGTCAAACACCCAGAGTGCCACCCTTGGCTATCAGCAAAAGCTGTCCCTACAACTGTTCTGGCCTTGGGCTGGCAGGGGAAAAGAACCCCAAGGCAAGGCCAGAAATTCCAGCCTTCCCCCTCTCCTCCCTAAATGCTTAGGTCAGCCGCAAAGAACGGCTCAAAGTCAAGTTGAGCAAAGATGGTCAGGTCAATAGTGAAGCAGGCAACGGAGAAGGTAGGGATGGAGAACAGAATGCCCAAACATCTCTTCTGGTTAAAGCTACCAGTTCCTCAGGATCTCCTTAACCATCATACCCTGGAAGAAGTAAGAGGAGAGCCCTGGGAGACAGGAGAGACAGGCCAAGAGGGAAGGCAACATCAGCAGGCCCTCCTAGACACTGTCCAGATGCGGCAATCAAAGAGGAAAAAGAGAAGAGAAAGGCCAGTGTAGCTATCCATCAGCCAGTTCCTGGGCTGGAGTTCATGCCCTATGACAAATTAATTCCTTCTCCTAGAGAACTCCCTGCAATCAGAAAAACAGGGCTCTCCACCAAACTCTGGGCCAAGACCAGACCTTAAACAAATCAGAAAATCAGACTCTTGAGTCAGAAACGCTGACAGGGGCCATGTTGTTCCTTCTGCACCTCATCCAGAGAGAAAGCCTTCCTTCCCAGAGTAGCCTAAAAGTCTAGTTAGTGCCAAGAAGCCTTGTCATACAAATGTGCTCAATACACATTGAGCACATTTGGCATCAAGGAGAAGAAATCCAGTCTTTCAATCTGCCTCTATCCCAGGCTAAACCTCCCTTTCAATCACTGTCTCCAGAAGATCAGTGTCCTGATCACAATGTGGTGCTCAGAACTGGTGTCTCACTAGTGTCCAATGTGGACTGGCAGGGGTCCTGCATTCTGGGACCTGCTTAACATTGCTTTCCTTTGTATTAAGATCAGGCAGGGGTTCCCACTACCTGGAGAATGAGGGGGACTATCTTTTTAATAATCTAAAATGTCAATGCCTTCCACACGAGTCAATGTTTCAGTGATTTCTATTAACGAAGAAAATACATGATGACAAAGAGCTATGCTGAATTTCCTCATTTTTAAATTTTTATTTATTTTTATTATTTTATTATTAAACTTTTAAATTTTATTGATCACATCAACAGATTTTAAAAAGCCAGGCATATATTTGTTAAATATGATTTGGTCTGTACATGGAGGGTAGGTTAGCTGCATACCTGGATCTGGCCCAGACCCATAGTGGTGGCTACTTTATGCTCTGATGGTCCACTACCCTCCCACTGTGATTCTGTGGCTTGTTACAAGCCAAGAACCTGGGGTCTCTTACCCAATCATCAGGACAGAAAAATCCAGCTATTAAGCATACGCAGGCAGCCAAGGGTTCGAGGTGCTTAAGATCTAAAACAAACAGGCCAGACAGGCAAGGTAAAAGCTACACAAGCAAGCATACACCCTAAGCATGTGCCATTGAAGCAAAGGGGGAAAGTGAAGCCAGGAAATGCAGGCAGAGCACTGTCTCTCATCCTGCCCAGTTCTTTAAAATTAATACCTATGTCAATTTAACCAAAGCCTAATGAGAACGCTATTTCTCAATGCTGCACAATTCTAATGGTCAGCTCCAGCTTGAGTCTGAGAAAGTGACCTTCCCTTCCTTCACTGTAATGTAGCTGGGGGCCAAGGATACAGGGCATTAGCCACAAGGAATGGTGGACGATGTGCTGATATATATGGTTATCTCTTGGTTTTGCTGAATTACTTTTTTCTTATTACAATTATTACAAGAAATGACTCACTGGGAAACGGAGAAGAAAATATTCAGAACCAAATGGCCAGAAATACAAGAGCGACCAATAAAAGTAAGGTCACTTTTTAAAGTATCCCATTTGTTTCTATTTCTCCTGAACTTTTCCTCTCAACCTTATTAACCTTAAAGTAAATAAAAAACACCCCGTGGGGCAAGTGGGTATTATGCCCATTGATGAACAGGAGTCTGAGGCGCAGAGATTAAATGACTTTGCCAAGATCAACCCTCTAATAAGTCAAAGATGCATGTTCACATCTCATTTTTATGTCAATATTCAAAGTCTATTTTGGGCAGGAGGCTTTTAGGTATGGGGAGATCACAAGTAATCAGAAGGAAAAAGGGAGGAGAAGTCAGACTGGGAGCTTTAGGGAAAGAGCTAAGTCCTAAAGGAAAGTCAGGATCTTGAATACTTCATACAATCTATTATCATTCTTCCCAACTCTGGAGGTAAGTCCTTGGCTGAATGATTCCTGAAGCAACTTGGATCTATTTTGTAATAAAAAATGCCTTTTATATTTCAAGAGGCGGCTAGGTGACATCTATATTGGCCAGTATATGTATTTATAGGAGGGAATACCACAGGTTTATGAAGTCTGTTAGAGGGAGCTAAAAGGATTGGAGTCCTAGACTTCACTTAAACAACTGACTCAGTTTCCCTATCTATAAAATGGGGACAACAACAGCATACTTCCTGGAGTTGTTCTGGAAATGGAAGGAGACAGCATTTGTAAAACTCTCCTCAAACCTCGTATTATTTATGTTACATATGCATGCTCCTGGAGGATTTGTCTTTTCCTAGTGTAGTGGGCAGCATGGAATAGGAGCCTTGGGGGCAAAGGGGGATGTTGGAGGAATGAGAGCTGGATCTAAAGATCTGGGAATCATCTCCATAAAGAGAAATAAATCCAAGTGGGAAGACACAGAAACAGTAAGGCAAAATCTTGAAGGAATACCCCTATTCAGGGGCCAGGAAATGGATGACCACAAAGGAGACTTAAGGAGGTACAAAGAAGGAAACTGAGGGAGAGAAAGAGGGAGGGTATGTGAAAGAGGAAGAAAGAGAAAAAAAGAAAAGGCCAACGGAAAGATAAGGAATTGAAGAGAGCGCCAGAATTATCAAAGTGGGGCTCATCTTTACTCTGGTGAAATTAGATTTATCCCAGGTATGAAAGGTGGATTCAACATTAGGAAAACAATTAGAATAATCCATAACAAGAAGCAGCCCCAAAGGTCGAAAACAAGGACGGTTCGAACGATGGAATGAATCAATCACCCGACTGCAGGCTCCTGGAGGGCAGGGGCCATCTTCTGCTACCCCCAGGGCTAAGCGCACTCGGATCTGGCATACAGTAAGCACTCTATAAATTCTGATTAGATGGATGAAGGAACCTCGGCGCCGATCCGGTCCAGCCTATTCCTATTGGGGAAGAATTCCAACGAGCAGCATGAGAGGCCAGTGTTCCTCGGGCCTGGGTTCGAATTCCAGGCACTCTACTAGCAGGGGTAAGGTGGGGCAAGCACATTCGCCACCCTCCCGGAGCCTCAATTTCCTTTATCGGCTCGGGAGCTCCACAGCTTTCCGCAGGTGGAGCTCAATTAGCTCTTTAATGACCCTCGTGCAGCCCACGCCGCTGCGCCGCCCGGACTACACTTCCCAGCATATCCCGCGCGCGGGGCC
>JAJPUD010030015.1:438-13459 GCA_023553655.1 Myrmecobius fasciatus
CCAATTCACCAGTCCTATTTTCCAGTTTTTGATATTTCTGTTGCCCTGATCTCAATTTATTTCCCCATTCTTCTTCTAGCTCTCTTTTGAGATTCTTAATGCAATCATCCAGGTAAGCCTTCTGAAAGGGAGACCAACTTAAGTCTGCCTTTGTGGCTTCATCTGGGATTGTTTTCATAATGTCAGGATCTGGGGACTGTTCTATTTTTTCTCCGTAAAAGCTTTCTATGGTGAGAGCTCTCTTCTGCTTCTTGCTCATGATTTAAAGTTGGGATATTGGTCAAAAGCCGAGAAAACTGCAACAATTTATATTTGCCCTGGGGCAGTTTGCCGAGTTGACTTCCGGTCTGAGGCTGGTGGGGCTAGACCACGTTTTCAGCTTCTCTAGATCCACCCTTTACCAAAGGCAGATCTGTCAAAGCACCTGCCCGCAAGCAGAGCAAAGTGGCCCAGGCGTCTCCCAGGGGCTTCCTGGGTGCCCAAAATCCGCCCCTCTATCACAGCCCTGACTTCCGCCCCGGCTGGAGTCCGATTGCGACCAGCGGCCGATTTCCCCTGAGGCTAACCTTCTCCGGAGTTCTTTCAAGGTAGATCTTTTATAGAAGTGCGTTGTAGTCCAAATGTTTGGCGAGGACCTCACTCGGAAACCAGTTTTAAAGCTTACTTTGTCTGGGTTGGGGGAATGTTGGAGGGAGTTCAGAGAGAAAGCTGTTCGCAGTTCGCCATCTTGGCTCCTGGAATCTCTACTAACCATTTCTTATAGCACAAAAGTATTGCATTATAACCACATACCACGAATTATTTAGCCATTTCCCAGTTGATGAATATTCTATCAATTACTAATTTTTGATTCCCCAAAAGAGCTGCATATGTTTGTATGTATATATGTAGTTTTCCTTTCTTTGTTTTTTCTTTTGAGATACAGACCTAGTATTGGTAGGCACTGGGACAGAAGTATGCAAACTTTTATAGGGCTTTAGGCATTGTGCTCCACATAATAGTTGAATCAATTCACAACCCTATCAAAAGTGCATTACTTTTTCATTTTTCCCATATGTCCACCACCATTTGTCTTCTTCATTTTCTGACCCATTAATAATCAAATAGATATGATCTAATACCTCGTAATTGTTTTAATTTGCATTTTTCCAATTAATACTGAATTAAAACATTTTCCTCATATGATTATAGATAATTTTAATTACTTCATCTGAAGATTGGATTTTTGATTATTTATCAATTGAGGAATGGTCCTTTTTTAATAAATTTGACTCAGTTCTCTATGCTTGAAAAATGAGCCCTTTATCAGAGAAACTTGCTTCATTCTTTATGCTTACCATTGCTGACTCTATTTTCCTCCATCCTATACCCTACCCTACCAATATTGTTTATTTCTTTCTCTTTCCTTTTATCCCGTTCTTCCTCAAGTGACTCTGACTACCGACTCCTCCAATATTTCATTCTATTTAACCCCCTCTTTCCTTTCTTGTCCTACTGTGGGACAAGAGACATTTTTATTCCCAATTACATGTATGTGCTATTTCCTATGAGCGAGTTCTGATGAGAGTAAGGTTTAGTCATTCCTACCTATGTCCTTTGCCTTCCCCTTCACTGCAAAAGATTCTCTGCCTCTTTTATATGATATAATTTACCTCGTTCCACTTCTCCCTTTCCCCTTTCTCACATTCCTCACTCTTTAATTGTATTTTTGTAGGTAATATTTCTTCATATTCAATTCATACCTCTGCACTCTGTATATACTCCTTCTAACTGCCCTAATAATTGGAAAGTTCTTAAGAACTTCACATGTAGGGATGTAAACAGTTTAATCTTATGATTTTCCTTTCATATTTAGCTTTATTTTTAACTTCTCTTCAGGTTTTAATTTTAAAGTCAGATGTTCAACTCTGGTCTTTTCATCAGGAATGTTTTGAAGTCTTCTATTTACCCGAAAATTCATTTTTTCACCTAAAGCACTAAAATCAGTTTTACTGGTTAGATGATTCTTGATTGTAATTCTAGTTCATTGCCCTCTGAAACATCATCATATTACAAGCCCTTTAGTCCACTAATGTAGAAGCTGTTATGTCTTATCCTGATTTTCTGGCTGCAAGCAAGATTTGTTCCTTGATCTTGAAGCTCTGAATTATGCATATTATTCCTTGGAATTTTTGTTTGTTTCTTTTTCAGAAGTTGTATGCTGGCTTATTTCAATATTCATTTTAGCCTCTAGTTCTAGATTTTCAGGGAAGTTTTCCTTGAAAATTTCTTAAAATATGATGTCTAAATTACTATGTGATCATGACTTTCAAGTATTTTAATAGTTTTTAAATTATCACTTCTGGATCAAAATTCCAAGTCAGTTATTTTCTGAATGAAACATTTCGTATTATCTTCTAGTTTTTCCTTCTTTTGGATTTGTTTTAATTATTTCTTGATTTCTCATAAAATGATTAGCTAATTTGGTAATTTGACTATTAAATTTGGGTAGATTTTCTTTCTAGGATTTCTTTCAAGTGCTGATAAGTGATTTTTTTCTGTTTCTTCTTTCTCCACTTTTTTGTTAAAGTTCAGGACAATTCTATTTAATTGTGGCTTATAGAAGTGAATATTTATAATAAAGATCTCATTTGTTTAATATAGAGAGAGCTGAGTGAAAGTGTTAAGAATATAAGTTATTCCCCAATTGCTAAATAATCAAAGGAAATGAATAACCTTCAGATGAAAAAAATAAAGCCATTTCTAATCATATTATAAAATGTTCTAAATCACTACTGATTAGAGAAGTGCAAATTAAAACAACTCTGAGATACCACATCACAACTCTCAGATTGGCTAAGCTGACAGGAAAAGATAATGCTAGATTTGGAAGAGGATATGGGAAAATTGGGACATTAATGCATTTTGGATAAGTTGTGAACTGATCCAACAAATCTGGGATGGCACTTGGAACTAGGCCCGAAGGGCCATGAAACTGTGTATAATTCTAATCCAACAGTGCGCTACTGAATCTGTATCCTAAAGAAATAACTAAAGATATTCCCAAGGTTGGAGCCAATATGGCAAAGTAAAGGCAGGAAGTTTGCTTTAATTTTTCCAAAAACCACATGAAACCAAGTCTCTAAACAGAGTCTCATGAAATGAAACCACTTTTCATTTCAAGATAGATTGTAAAATTGTAAAATCTTTATCTGAAGAGAATAATGCAATTATTCTGATGCAATATAATTAACCTAATGGAAAAAGAGATACAAAAGCTAATGGAAGAAAATCACACATTAAAAACTAAAACCGGGCAAATGGAAGCATGTGTCTCTGAGACAGGAACAATCAAACAAACTAAAAATAATGAAAAAATGGAAGAAAGTATAAAATACCTCATTGAAAAAAGAGCTGACTTGGAAAATAAATCCAGAGATGGTCTGTCTGAAGGCCATGACCAAAAAAAGCAAACAAACAAACAAACAAAAAATCCTGGATAGCATTCTTCAAGAGATCATCAATGAAATCTCCCCAAATATTCTAGAAACTATGATTTTAAAATAAAACATTACCAAATAGATTATAGTAACTTATGAACAAGATAATACACAACAACAAAGTATAATGTGGAATGCAAAATAGATAATTGATTGCATAAAGTTAAAACATTTTTGTACAAGCAAAACCAATGCCAACAATATTATAAAGTGAATGTATTATATAAGTGAAGTGAGTAGAACCAAGAGAACATTGTATAAAGCAACAAGAAGTTTATATAATGATCAATTCTGACAGGAATGGCTCTTTCAAACAGCAAGGTGACTCAGGTTAGTTCCAATGGTCTTAGAATGGACAGCATCTTCTACAACCAGAGAGAGGACTATGGGGACTGAGTAAGGATCACAATGTAGTTTTTCACCCTGTTTTTGTTATTTGCTTGAATTTTGATTTCTTTCCATTTTTTTCCCTTGTTGATCTTATTTTACTTATGCAGCATGTTAATTGTGGAAATATGTATAGAAGATTTGCACATATATAACATATTGTGGATTACCAGCATTGTAGTGGAGGGAATGGTTAGAAAGGAGGGAGGAAAAAGTTTGGAATGAAAGGTTTTGCAAGAGTTAATATTGAAAACTATCTATGGATGTGTTTTGAAAATTAAAAGCTTTATAAAAGATGGAAGTCATGATAATCTTTTTTATTAAAGCTTTTTATTTGTAAAACATAAGCATGGGTAATTTTTTAACATTGACACTTGCAAAGCTTTCTGTTACAAATTTTTCCCTTCTACCCCTCCCCCCCAAGATGGCAGAAAATCTAATACATATTAATTAGGTTAAAATACTTGACAAATCAAATATGTGTAATACATATTTATACAGTTAATCTTGCTGTACAATAAAAATCAGATCTAAAAGAAGAAAAAAATCTGAGAAGGGAAACATGATACAAGCAAAGATCAATAGAGAGCATGAAAATGTTATGTTGTGGTCCACATTCAGAAGCCTCTCTCTGGGTGTATATGGCTTTCTTCATCACGGAACAAGTAGAACTGGTTTGAAGCATCTCATTGTGGGAGAGAACCATGTCTATCAGAATTTATCATCCAATAGTTGTTGTTGTTGTTGACATGTATAATGATCTCCTGGTTCTGCTCAATTCACTCAGCATCAGTTCATGCAAGTCACTCCAGGCCTCTCTGAAATCATTTTGCTGGTTGTTTCTTACAAAACAATAATATTCCATGGCATTCATATACCATAATTTATTCAGCCATTCTCCAATTGTAGGGATTCTATTCATTTTCTGTTTTCTAGCCACTACAAAAAGGGCTGCCATAAACATTTTTGCACATATGGGTCCCTTTCCTTTCTTTAAGATCTTTTTGGAATATAGGCCCAATAGAAACACTGCTGGGTCAAAGGGTATGCTCAGTTTGATAACTTTTTTTGAGCATAATTCCAAATTGCTCTCCAAAATGGTTGGATCCATTCACAGTTCCACCAACAATGTATCAGTGTTCCAATTTTCCCACATCTGCTCCAGAATTCATTATTTTTCCTGTCATCTTAGCCAATCTGACAGGTGTGTAGTGGTATCTCAGAGTTGTCTTAATTTGTATTTTTCTGATCAATAGTGATTTGGAGCACCTTTTCATATGACTAGAAATGGTTTTAATTTCATCATCTGAAAATTGTGTTTATGTACTTTGACCATTTATCAATTGGAGAGTGGTTTGAATTCTTATAAACATGAGACAATTCTCAATATATTTCAGAAATGAGGCCTTTATCATCAGAGCCCTTAAATGGAAAAATAATTTCCCAATTTAATGCTTCCCTCCTAATCTTGTCTGCATTAGTTTTGTTTGTACAAAAATTTTTAACTTAATATAATCAATTATCTATCTGGTGTTCAATTAAAAGGTCCAGTTCTTCTGCAGACACACATTTCTTCCTTTCCCACAGATCTGAGAGGTAAACTATCTAATGTTCCTCTAATTTGATTATAATATCACTGTGTCTAAATGATGAAACCATTTATATTTATCTTGGTATATGGTGTTAGGTATGGGTCAAGCCCTAATTTCTTCCCTAGTTTCCAATTTTCCCAGCAGTTTTTGTCAAATAGTGAGTTCTTATCCCAAAAGCTGGGGGCTTTGGGTTTATCAAACACTAGATTGCTAGAGGTATTGCCTATTTTGGCCTGTGATCTTATTCTATTCCACTGATAGACTACTGTATTTCTTAGTCAGTACCAAATGGTTTTGATGACCGCTGCTTTGTAATATAATTTTAGATCTGATACAGCAATTCTTGACCTTTTGTTCTTCCAGATGAACTTTGCTACTATTTTTTCTAGATCTGTAAAATATTTTCTTGGGAGTTTGTTTGGTTTGGCACTAAATAAGTAAATTAGTTTGGGTATTATCATTTTTATTATATTTGCTCGGCCTACTCATGAGCACTTGATGTTTTTCCAACTGAATAGGTCTGACTTTATTTGTGTGGAAAGTAATTTGTTGTTTAGTTTGTATAGTTCCTGACTTTCCCTTGGCAAATAGATTCCCAAATATTTTATACTATCAACAGTTATTTTGAATGGATTTTTTTGTATCTCTTACTGCTGAACTTTTTTGGTAATATATAAAAATGCTGAAGATTTATGTGGATTTATTTTGCATCCTGCAACTTTGCTCAAGTTGTGCATTGTTTCTTCTTTGTTTTTCTTTGAATCTCTAGGGTTTTCTAAGTACACCATTATGTCACCTGCAAAGAGTGATAATTTGGTTTCCTCATTACCTACTCTAATTCTTTTAACCTCTTTTTCTTCTCTCACTGCCAAAGGTAACATTTCTAATACAATATTGAATAGTAATGGTGGCAGTGGGCAGTCTTGTTTCACTCCTGATCTTATTGGGAATGGTTCTAGGTTGTCACATATGATGCTTTCTGATGGTTTGAAATAGATGCTACTGATCATTTTAAGGAAAAGTCCATTTATTCCTATACTCTCTAGTGTTTTTAATAGGAATGGGTGTTGCATTTTATCAAAAGCTTTTTCTGCATCTATTAAGATAATCATATGATTTTTGTTAGTTTGATTATAAATTCTACTTGGTCATAGTGTATTATCCTGGAGATGATTTTCTGTAATCTTGTGGCTAATATTTTATTTGAGATTTTTGCATCAATATTCATTAGGGAAATTTGTCTATAGTTTTTTCTCTGTTTTCACCTTACCTGGTTTAGCCAGCAGCACCATATCTGTATCATAAAAGGAATTTTGTAGTACACTTTCTTTCCCTCTTTTTTCAAATACTTTATAGAGTATTGGAATGAATTCTTCTTTGAATGTTTGTTTAGAATTACATGTAATTCCATCTGGCCCTGGAGATTTTTTCTTAGGGAGTTGATTAATAGCTTGTTGTTGTATTTCATTTTCTAAATTGAGATTATTTAAATAATTTATTTCCTCTTCTGTTAACCTGGCAATCTATATTTTCGTAGACATTCCTCCATTTCATTTAAATTATCAAATTTAATGGCATAAATTTGGGCAAAGTAAGTTCTAATCATTGATCTAATTTCCTCTTCATTGGTTGAAAGTTCTCCCTTTTCATTTTTGAGACTAACAAGGATTTTTTCTTTGCTTTTTCTAATTAAATTTACTAAAGGCTTTTAGTTTTATTTATTAATTCAATATTTTTCTTATTTTCAACTTTATTAATCTGTTTTATTTTCAGAAATTCCAATTTGGTATTTAATTGATTGTTTTTATTTTGTTCTTTTTCTAGCTTTTTGACTTGTAAGCTAAATTCATTAATCTTCTCTTTCTCTATTTTATGCAAGTAAACATCTAGAGATGTAAAATTACCCTTTATAATGGCTTTGTCTACATCCCATAAATTTTGATATGTTGTCTCATTATTGTCATTCTCCTGTATGAAGTTATTAATTTTTCTATGATTTGCTATTTCCCCCATTAATTCTTTAGCATTAGATTATTTAGCTTCCGATTAACTTTTGGTCTATTTTCTCCTGGCCTTATACTGCATATGATTTTTATTGCACTATGATCTGAAGAAAAAAATGCTTCTATTATTTATGGCTTTCTGTATTTGATTTTGAGGTTTATATGCCCTCATACATAGTCAATTTTTTTAAAACTTCCATGAACCACAAAGAAAAAAGTAAACTCCTCTCTGTCTCCATTCAATTTTCTCCAAAGATCAATCATACCTGATATTTCTAATGTTTTTTTTTTATCTCCTTAACTTCTTTCTTATTTATTTTGTGGTTTGATTTATCTAGTTCTGAGAAAAGTTTGAGATCCCCCACTAGTATAGTTTTGGTGTATATTTCTTCTTGCATCTCTCTTAATTTTTCCTGTAGGAATTTGGATGCTGTATCACTTGGTGCATATATATTTAGTATTGATATTATTTCATTATCTGTGTTATCCTTTAGTAAAATATAGTTTCCTTCTTTGTCTCTTTTAATTAGATTTATCTTTGCTTTTACTTGATCTGACATAAGGATTGTTACCACTGCTTTTTTTTTGTTCTCTTGAAGCATAATAGATTCTGTTCCAGACATTTACATTCAATCTATATGTATCTCTATGCTTTAGATGTGTTTCTTGTAAACAACATATAGTAGGATTCTTGCTTTTAATCCACTTCTGTTTTATGGGAGAGTTCATCCCATTCACATTCACAATTAAAATAACTAATTCAGCTATTTTATTTATTCAAAGTTATGTTTTTCTCTTTCTTTTCCCTTTTCTCCCATCCCTCCTCCCCAGTATTTTGCTTTTGATGACCACCTCCTTCAAAAAGTCCTCCACCCTTTAGAGTTCCTCCCCCTTTTTTACACCTTTTCCCTAATTCTTCTATTTTCTCTTTAGTCTTTGCCTTTCTTTTCCTCCTTTCCCTCCCACTTCCCTATAATATAGGACAAGTTTCTCTGTGAAACCAAATATGTCTAATATTCTCTCTTACAGCCCAATCTGATGAGAGTAAGATTCACACAATGCTCATTCCCCTCCCTTCTTTCCCTCTATTATATTAGTTTTTCTTTATCTCTTAGATTTTACCTTACTTTTACCTCCTGTTTTTTACCTTATTTTACCTCCTTTTTCCTATTTTTCTAGTATGATCCCCTTTCTACCTATAGTTTCTTTTTTATATTATCAAAGTAAAATCAGATTATGCCCACTTTCTCTAAGTATACCCATAATAGAAATATAGTTCTAGAGAGTTCTTTCCTTTTTACCTTTTTTATGCTTCTCTTAGGTTCTGTATTTGGAGGTCAAATTTTTTGTTCAGATCTGGTCTTTTCATTAGAAGTAGGTGAAATTCACTTATATCATTGAATGACCATCTTCTTCCCTGGAAGATAATGTTCATTCTATCTAGATAGATTATTCTTGGCTGTAATCCAAGTTCCTTTGCCTTTTGGAATATCTGATTCCAGGCCCTTCAGTTTTTTTAAGGTGAAAGCTGAGAGATCTTGGGTGATTCTAATTACAGTTCCTTGGTATTTGAATTGTTTCTTTCTAGCTGCTTGCATTATCTTTTCCTTGATGATAATACTGAAATTTAGCCACGATATTCCTTGGGGATTTAATTTTGGGGTCCCTTTCCCTTAACTCCCCGTTACTTACCTCGATGGGGGTCAACTGGTTCTAACCTTTCCCCAGGTCTTTGGACATCTCTGGCCCTGCTTCTCTTAAGCAGGGAATTTCTCCCACAGAACACCTGTGCCTTGAAAGATAGGATAGCATGTCTTTATTGCATGGCAGTACAGAATGGAGTCTGTCCCCTAATCTGTATTTACCTGTTTTATAGTCCCCTGCCTCACATGATTTGGGAGGGTAATCCCTTCCTCATGTGGTCCAGGAGGGAGGAGCCCCATTCACAGTATAACAAGTGTGAGGAGGCTCTTCCTCTTTACTGAAGAGCATTCAATACCTTCCCCGCCCTCCCTAGGGGTGGACTCAGGCAGAATACACCTTTGAGTGTTCTTGGACTCAGTCCCTGTTATCTGCTCTCTGTGCTCCCAACACCTTTCAGGTGATTGGTGAATTCTTTAGATGGCTATTTTACCTTCTGATTCTATAACACCAGGGCAGTTTTCTTTCATGATTTATTGTAAATAATGTCTAGGTTCTTATTTTCCATTTTGGCTTTCAGGAAGTCCAGTTATCCTTAGACTGTCTCTCCTAAATCTACTTTCCAGGTCAATTGTTTTTCTAAGGAGATATTTAATATTTTCTTCTATTTTAAAAATTTTTTTTTGTTTTTCTTTGACTGATTCTTGAAGTCTTATTGATTCATTCACTTACATTTCATTTCTAATTTTTAGTGTATTATTTTCTTCAATTACCTTTTTTAGCTCCTTTTATAACTGGCCAATTTGTTCACTGAATGCTTTTTGTATTTCATCAGTTTTGTTTTTCAGTGAATTGGTGTCTTTTTCATATCTCTTTAGAGCATTATATGCTTTTCCCATTCCTTCTTGAAATGATCTCATTTCATTTCCCCATTTTTAAAAATTCTTTTTTGAGATTCTTTATGCAATCTTCCAGGAAAGCCTTATGAAATGGGGACCAGGTCATGTCTCCCTTTGTGGCTTCCTCAGGAGTTGCTTTGCCTATAGGCACCTCATGATCTCAGATCTGTTCTTCTATCTCTCCATAAAAGGTGTCTATGGTGAGAGTTCTTTTATTTATTCATTTTTTAAAGCTTGAGGTCTCTTCAAAGCAAAGAAGCAATAGCTGCTTTAATTTGACCTGGGGTAGTTCCTCTGATTGACTTCTGAGTGTAGTGTTCTTAGTGGTTTACAATCTACCTTTGATAAAAAGGGAAATCTGCCAAAGCAACTGCTTGCAACCAGGACAGAGTAGCCTAAGTGGCTCACAATAACTTCCCAGGTGCTTAGAAAACTGCCATGCTCTGAGTCTCAGCCTGGTTTTTTGCCCTGTCTCCCCATGCTGCCATCTAGGTTTGGCAGACTGCCCCCCGCCTGACTGAAACAGACCTGTTTTGAAGTTCTTCCAAGCTAACGTCTTCTGGAAATATGTGGTACTCCAAGTATTTGGGGGTGCTTTGACTCCAAAACCAACTTAATCTCTTGTTGGCGTGAGAGAAGGTCAGATCAGGTCATACAGAGTCATTTCCGCACTAGGCCATCTTGGCTCTGCCCCTAGCATTTTAACTTTTAAAAGAAAGGTTTTGTTTCTTTGTTTGTTTGTTTGTTTTACTGGTTACCTTTGGTTTTTGAATTATTTTTTTTTTCAGCTAGCTTTTTTATATCCTTTTCATTTGGCCAAATACATTTTTAAATGAGTTGTTTTTGTTCATTGGAATTTTTTCAATTCTGTTTTTCAATGACTTGATTTCTTTTTGAAATCCTTTTTTTTTTTTTTTGGTAAGGAGTTATTTGTTTTTTCTATTTAGTCAAATATATTTTTCAGGACTTTTCTTCAGATAATTTCTGTATTTCCTTTTCCAACTTTCCTGCAACAATTTCATTTCTCTTCCCCATTTTTCTTCTAACTCTCTCTTAAAATCATTTTTGAATTCTTTCATGAGAGCATTGTGAAATGAATTCCAACTCATAGCACTCTTTGTGGCTTCATCTGGAGATGATTTATTTTTAGTCCTTTGAACTTGATATCTGTTCTTCTCTTTCTCTATTAAAAATCTATACAGAGTTCTTTCTGCTTTTTCACTAAATTTTTAAAGGCTGAGGTGTATTGTTAAGGCAAAAGGAAGATTGATCCAAACTACTTCTACAGGTAACAGTGACTTTTTACTGCCCTGGGCCTGTCCTGCCGGACTTCCTTTTGATTTTGTGTTGTCATGGGCAAGTCCCTTGTTATCCTGGGTTTTAGAGGCTCATTATTTGTCTTTTGTTTTTGTGTTGAATGTCTCACAGTTAACCTGCTGATCCACTGTCTTCTGAACTAGGACAGTAACCAAAGCTGCTGTGTTTTGGCTTAGAGTCTCCTGATTTATTCTCCAATTTGCAGACTCCACACTGCCTTGGTACCCTGCACTGTGCCTTCATTTAGAAAGCTCCTTCTCACCAGTGTCATATTGAAACAGACCTTTTCTGAACTTCTTCCAAAATCTCTTCAGCTGGAAATTTGTTGCACTCCATATATCTGTGAGTTCTGTCACTCCAAAACCTGTTCAGAGCTTTCAACTGGTGTTGATCTGAGTGATGCCTGGAAGAGCTCAGCTAAATTCTACTTTATCTGTTTACTCTCTGCCATATTGGCTCCATCCTACCTCCTTTTGGACTTATCAAGAAAAGACCCAAATATTCTCAATATTTTATTTAATGTACCTTCTTATTAGCAAACCATAAGTTATTCCATTCTTCTAAACAATGTGTATTTATTTCACATTTTGAGACTGAAACAAATTTTTATCAAATTCTCTGGCTGTTGATCTTTTTTTTCTTGCTCATTGGAAAACTGGAAAACAAATATGCAAAAAAGCATAATAGTAGGATAAAATAAAGTAAAGCTATATTTATCTTATCCACACTGAAAATTAAAGGACTGAAATATATGTCTAAATACAAGTGATAGGGAGATACTTCTAACTACTTTTTAAAATGATAAATTTCAATGGAAATATATGAAAATATCATTTCATGGAGTTATTTCCTTATGTGAATACTGGAAAGCTTTAGGTTAGGAGCAGCTAGGTAGCACAGTGGATAGACATCAACCCTGAAGTCAGGAGGACCTGAGTTCAAATTTGGTCTCAGACACTTAACACTTCCTAGCTTTGTGACCCTAGGCAATTCACTTAACCCCAATTGCCTCAGGAAAAAGCAAAAAAAAAAAAAAAAGAAATCTTTAGGTAAATGATATTATTTTTCCCTGCCTGAAAAAAATGTTGTAAATTAGCATAAAACCAGCAAATTTGTGAGTTACACACGTTTTGATATAATGTATGAGTGCAATAAATGGCAAACTAGAAAGAATGATGGAAAGCTATGTATATAGAACACAATATGCAGTATGGTATTTCAGTTTCATATCAACCTGTAAAATTCTTGCAGCTTTCATGTTTAGTCATTCTGATGGAAGCAGATGAATGAGTGTTTTGAGGGTCTCTGGCAGGGTAAAATCCATTCCATGAACTGTATTTTCAACAGAAATTTCTAACTATATGTCAGAACAAAAAAAAAGATAAATATAAATATGATGGTATAGGATTCAATAGAAATATTTTCTGATTTAGTTGGAAAAAAGAAAAGTTTTATGCCTGTGTGTACATATACATATGTACCCATATGTATATATGCATATATATATATGCATAATATATGGATTCCATCCAATGAATAGAATCCCTTTATTAGTCATGTAAATCTCTGCAAAAATTCACTTTAATTAGTATGTAGAGGCCTCATTTAAAAAAATATTTTAGACACCCTATACCAAAATAAGGTCAAAATAGGTACATGATTTAGGAATAAGAATTGTACCATAAACAAATTAGAAAAGAAAG
>JAJPUD010030017.1:0-13457 GCA_023553655.1 Myrmecobius fasciatus
TTGGGGTTTCTTAGTTTGGCGTTTGTCTTGCCCCTTCTTGAACTTCTTTACGTATTTCTCCTGTATCCCTTTTGGGGTGCATTTTTCCTGTATTCAGGGTCTTTATTCTAGACTGCCTCTCTCCTCGGGGGGCTAGGCTTAGGTTTCAAGGGCATCATGGGATTGAAGAGCAAGGCCCCGAAGTTACCCCGGGGGCCCTCTGTGTCAGTCATTTTACATTTGGGGGATAAACGTCAGAATCAGGTCCTCTAGTTCTAAAGCCAGTTCTTTACCCGGAATATTTGGCTCCTGAGGATCCCGTATCAGGGTTGGTGCCGTGTGCCCTTCCTAGCATGACATGGAGGCTTCCTTCTCTCTCTCCTACAGGATGGAAGACCAGTTTGCAGCCCTGCATGAGAACCCAGATATGTGAGTATTCAGAGCAAGCAGGAAGCCTTCAGACCCCTCCCTGCCGGACATCTTTGGGTGTGGGGTTGGGAGAGGGGGGTGCTGCCCGGGGTGACAGAGGCCGCTGTCCCATTGCAGAATCATCGCCACCCCTGGGCGCCTGATGCACGTGGCCGTGGAGATGAACCTGAAACTGCACAGTGTGCAATACGCTGTCTTTGATGAGGCGGACAGGTGAGGCAGGCCTGGGCATTAGGGGTCCATGGGGGGAGAGAGGAGGGCCCCCCCTTCCCCCCTGTCCTCGTCCCTTTCTCATCATGACAGGCCCCTGTGTCTACACCTGTCAGGTTTGCAGAAAGCTTTTGCGCCTGTGTGGGAGAGAGGGCAGGGAGGAGATTGAAGAGAGCTGGCCAGGACTTAGCGGCTCCTGAGCCCCCAGCATCCTTCAGATGCAGCCTTCCTGACCCAGCCCACAAACTCCCCTGTGTGTGACTCTCCTGCATAGGCCTGGATCTGTGTGCTCCCGGCACTCAGTGGGCGCTTAATAAATGCTTGCTGCAGCCTAGCCCCCTGGGATCTGGTCGAGTGCCAGAGGCCGGCCGCCTCACTTGCTCTGCCCCTCTTGTTCCAGGCTGTTTGAAATGGGCTTTGCCGAGCAGCTGCAGGAAATCATTAGCCGCCTTCCGGAGGACCACCAAACCGTGCTCTTTTCTGCCACGCTGCCGAAACTCCTCGTGGAGTTTGCCCGGGCTGGTGAGCGCCCCATCTGCTCCCCGGGCTCCCCTTGTCGTGAGCCTCCCCGGGGGGAACAAAGGAGGCTCCTGGCTGGCCTGGGGCTTCCCTGAGGATGCGGCGGGCCGTGACGCGCTGAGCACCTGCTCTGCCCCCATCCTTCAGGGGTCCTCGCCCAGCCCCAGCCCCCACCTCCATCTTCACTCCCTGTTTCCCCCCAGGCCTCACGGAGCCGGTGCTGATCCGTCTCGATGTGGACACCAAACTCAACGAGCAGTTGAAGGTGAGTCGGCTCTGCCCAGCGCTTCTAAGCCTCTCTGGGGCTCCGGGCCAGGCTGGCCGCTCCGGCCTGCAGGGGAGAACAGAGAAGGGCTTTCCGTGGCAGGACAGAGGCCCAGCCCGGGCCCGGGGGGGAAGAACGACCCCTCATACATCAAGCGCTTGAGAATCTGTGCGCTATTTTTGAGCTTGAATCCGCCTGCGGTGGTGGATGGGGAACTCGAACCTGGAACACCTGGTTCAGGTCCTGCCTTGGCTGGCACCCCGGGCAGCTCCAAGTGGCCGAGAAGAGGCTGGCCTTGACGGCCCTCCCAGTAACTGGCACACAGGAGGAAACTGAGCGCAGAGAGGGGGTGACGTGGCCGGGCGCGGGGCTCCCCCTGACGCTCACGCTCCCTTCCCCCACCTCAGATGGCCTTCTTCCACATCCGCGAGGACGACAAGCCGGCCGTGCTCCTCCACCTCCTGCGCAGCGTCGTCCGGCCCCAGGACCAGACCGTGGTCTTCGTGGCCACAAAGCACCACGCGGAGTACCTGACAGAGGTGAGGGGGCGGCTGCGGAGCCCCAGGGGCCCCTCCTGCTCAGGCCTGGGCGACGGGACAGGTGCGCCCTCCCTGGGAGGCCCAGGGCACGTTGGACTGACCTCCTGGGTAGATGGGGCAGAAGTAGCTGGGGCGGTGTGGGTGTTCTGTGGGCGTTTCCCACATGGGCGGGCACACACCCGGGGCCCACTACCACGCGTGTAGGTTTCCCTGCTCACATGTACACTTAACATGTGCCTTCCATGATTAACATGTACATTACGCACACAGTTGGGTGGGTGGGTGTGCACACGTGCACCCATACATTCACAGCCGTACCACGACACGCTTTCTGAGCTTTGCCTGCCCCCGGGACCCCCCCCCCCCAGGGGAAAGTAGCCCCTTGAGGGCTGGGACTGCCTCCTTTGTGCGCTTGTCTTCCCATTGCACAGCCCTGGTCCACAAGGGCCAGCTAGGGCAAGTTTGGCCGCTTTATCGGTGGTTTCTTGGGGCTTTGGGTGGGACATGGGGAGCGCTGGGTCCCTGCTCTGTAGCCGGCCCCTCCCACTGCCCTCCTTCTGCCCTCCCTCAGCTGCTGACGACTCAGGGTGTGCGCTGCACCCACATCTACAGCTCCCTTGACCAGACGGCACGCAAGATCAACCTGGCCAGATTTGTCCATGGCAAGTGCTCGGCCCTCATTGTCACTGACGTGGCCGCCCGGGGCCTGGACATCCCGCTGCTGGACAATGTGATCAACTATAACTTCCCTGCCAAGAGCAAGCTCTTCCTGCATCGAGTGGGTCAGTGCTAGCCCTGGCAGCCCTGCCCTGAGGCTTTGTGTCCTAAGCAGCTCTGACACCCCCTGTTCTAAGCACCCCCCCCCAGCCCTGACACCCCCTGTTCTAAGCCCCCCCTAGTTCTGACCTCCCCTGTTCTAAGCCTCCTCCCAGCTCTGACACCCCCTGTTCTAAGTTCCCTCCCAGCCCTGACAACTCGTTCTAAGCCCCCTCCCAGCTCTGACACCCCTTGTTCTAAGCCCCCTCCCAGCGCTGACATTTTTACTCTCAGGCCTATTGGGGGGGCATTTAGGGTTATCTCCGGGGCAGCCAAAGGCCCGGCCCGTTAGGTGCAGTTGAGGCTCTCATTCACGCGTCCCTTTTGACTTTGCCAGAACCCGCACCTCTGCCCCGTTACGCCCGCTGGCTCTCTGAATCACGCAGAGCGGGGAGCCTGAGGTGCCTTGCCTGGGCCGGGCAGCCTGGGCTCAGAAAGGCCCGAGTGCTCGCTCAGGCTCCCTTGTCACGCCTGCCCCTCTCGTTGCCTTGCACAGGGCGCGTGGCCCGCGCGGGCAGAAGTGGCACCGCGTATTCCCTGGTGGCCCCCGACGAGGTCCCCTATGTCTTTGACCTTCACCTCTTCCTGGGCCGCCCCCTGGTCCTCGCCAGGCCCAACGAGAAGCCCTCAGGTAGCCGGGCCTGGGTCTGGGGGGATCCTGAAGTGGAGAAAGAGCTGGGGATGGGCCTGGGAAAGAAGGGAGGACGTGCCTTACTCGGGCATCTTACATCTGGGGCAAGATTGGCACTTGGGTCTTTGGTACCATCGGTGCAGGGATGGGAAGGCCGCCGGCATTGAAGCCGCAAAGGCTTGGCTTCCAGTCCTGCCTCATTAGTAAATGACCTTGAGCAAAGCCCTTCCCCCATCTGCCTCAGTGTCCCCATCAGGACCCAGGGGTCTCTTGGCTCCCTTCCAGCTCTGGTGGTTGGGGATGGGGAGCCTGGGGGCTGGCTCGGGGACGGGCCTCCTCAGTCCCAGAATCCCCCAGATGCCTCGCCGGATGGCGTGCTGGGCCGCGTGCCTCGGAGCGTGGTGGACGACGAGGAATGCCGCCTGCTCACGGATCACGCCGGCTCCTCGGAGCTCCAGAGCCTGCGGCGTGTGGCCGAGAACGCCCACAAGCAGTACGGCCGATCCCGGCCGGGGCCCTCCCCAGAGTCCATCAAGAGGGCCAAGGAGCTGGACCCCACTCTCCTGGGCCTGCACCCCCTCTTCAGTGAGTGCCGTCACCTTCCCTGGGGGAGAGGGCAGCCCCAGGCTGGGCAGCACGGGCTCCTCTGACGGGCTTCCTCTCCGCCCGCCTCCAGGCTCCCAGTTTGAGGACGAGGATTTGGAGAGGATGAAGCTCGTGGACAGCATCAAGAACTACCGCGCCCGGGCTGTGAGTGAGACGCCTGGGGGAAGGTCTGGGGGGGGGGCGGGGAGGGAGGGCCTGGGAACACTGGGGCCCAGCGAGGCTTCAGAGGCAGAGCTTGGGGCAGCCTGCTGCCAGGCAGACATGAGGAAGCCCGAAGCGGCTCCGTGCCCCCCCCACCCCTCCGCCCCCATCCCTTTTCATCGCAGCCTCATCTGCTGTGGGGTCCCACCCTCAGTTGTTAGTCAGGGAGATCATGGCCTGCCCAAGGTCACACAGCTGGGCATTTTGTCCCTCCTGCCCAGCAAGCAACAAGATGTTTGTGCAAAGACTTTTTAATTCAATGTGCTCAAAATTTCCCAATTTCCTAATGCCCTCTAGTCCTTCTCTGGCCATACGATTCTCCCCTCCTCCCCCCAGGTCAGAGAGGTAGAGATCCCTTGTTCTTCTCATCTGCTTAGAGTATCACTAAATCATGAACCCATTTTGACCTCATCCCAGTGCTAGATGTGGGTCAGTGCCCAGTTTCTGCCATCCTGTTTCCCAGTTTCCCCAGCAATTTTTGTCAGTGAGTTTTTTTGTTTTTTTTTTCCCTGAGGCAACAGGGTTAAGTGACTTGCCCAGGGCCACACAGCTAGGAAGTGTTAAGTGTCTGAGACCAGATTTGAACTCAGGTCCTCCTGACTTCCAGGCTGGTGCTCTATCCACTCTAGCGCCACCTAGCTGCCCCACAGCTGGTGAGTTCTTATCCCAGAAGCCGGGGCCTTTGGGTTTGTCAAGCACTAGATTACTAACGTCATTGACTTTGTGTCTTGTGAACGTAACCCACCTCACTGATCCACTGGTACCAGCAACAAAGATACCAAGACAAAAGGCACTTGAGTCAAAGCAGCAAATGCATTACCAGAGACTAGCAGCGTATGCAGTGTTCCACACCTGTAGTTCCCCACCCCTCAGACTTTGAGCTAGGAGAGACCGTCAGGGGTAGAGATGGGGAAACTGAGGCACAGAGAGCTTGAGTGAGTGTCCTGAGTCCCACTTAGGACTCCGGGGTGCTAGCTCCTAGGCCATGCTTTTCCAGCTCTTTGGGAGCCTAACTTGGCCTTTAAAATTCCTTGGTGTCCGCCTTCATTTTTGGTCCAGAGAGCTCCTCAGAGGCAGGAAGATGGGGTTCCAGTCCCATCTTGGATACATCCTGGGCTTGGTGACCTGCATCCCAGCGCCCCCAGGCGGCTCTCTAATCAATCAGCATTGATTAAGCACCTACTGTGTGCCAGGCACCTGGCTCAGCCCTGGGGATACAAATAGGGAAGAGAGCAGAGATCCCTGCTCCTGTGTGGGCCAGGATGGGGCCGGCCTCCTCCAGGAAGGCCCCCATGACTGACTCCATCTGGCTACATTCACAACTCTGCTCTCTTCCCTATTTGTATCCCCAGGGCTGAGCCAGGTGATGCGGGCCAAACGGAAACGGGACCACAAGGCCATTGCCAAGTTCCAGCAGGGGCAGCAGGAGCGGCAGCAGGCCCAGCCCGACCCGGCCCCCCCGCCTGCCGACGAGCCAGGAGCCGGAGGAGGAGCAGCAGGACGTAGAGGTATGGACATGTGTCTGGGCAGGTGAGCCCATGTGCCCAGGGCCCCCGGGGCGTTATGGAGGGGGCTGCCCCCGGCCACTTACCCTCCTCTGGCTGCCTCGGTTTCCTCAGCAGCTGCCTCCCAGTGGTTGTCTCAGCGCCCGAGATCCAGCCCTTTGTAGCCTTGGGGCATCCCCACACAGAGCTCTTTGGGGCTGCACGGAGAGGGGCATGGGGCCGGCTCCTCCTTGGGGACAGGGACCCGAAGGGGCCCGGGGCAGAGAGGGGCAGCGGGCAGCTCAGTTTAGCCCTCCCTGACGAGGTGCCCACTGGGCGCCCTGACCTTATTCGGGGGCCGCCCTCCCCCTTGTGTTATCAAACGGAAGAGGAGGACAGGCCTTGGGGTCGGAGGAGGCCCGGGCGCAGACCCCGCGCTCATCCTTGGCGGGCAGACTGAGCATGTCAGGGGCCCTGGAGGCCCCGTCAGTTAAGGGCGGCAGTCACCGTCCCATCTCCTCAGAGGTCTTAGCGGCCTGGGTGAGATGGAGGCCCGGAGGCCTAGAGGCCCGGCCTTGCCCTCGGCCCCTGGGGGCCACAAGAGACGGCAGAGCTGGGCGCACAGGAGGAGCTTAATAAATGCTCCATTTGGGTGTGTGTCTGTCGGTCCCTCCGCCCTGTCAGCTCTCAGCCTTAGTCTGGCCTGTCTGCGAGGGGACGAGGGGCCCGACAGGAAGTGGAGCTGAGGCCCAGAGGGGCTCCCAAGGGGGCCAGCCTCTGAAGGGGCAGAGTCAGGGGGAGGGAGGACTGGAGGGAGCACTGGAGGGAGCCGCTCAGCCGGCTCCGGTCCTCCTCCCCAGGAGGCATTCACCCAGGTGCTGGGCCGGAAGAGACGGCGGCCCCCGGCGCCGGGCCAGGCGAAGAAGCGGAAGGGGGCACCCCAGCAGCGGCAGGAGGAGTTCTATGTGCCCTACCGGCCCAAGGATTTCGACAGCGAGCGGGGGTGAGGGGTGCGGCGGGGGGGGGAGGGGACAAGGGGCGCAGGCCAGGGGGAAGGGGGTGGGGGGAGGGGCCGCCTTTTGCCCACCCCACAAACCCTGTTCTCTCCCCCTCCAGCCTGAGCATCGGGGGTGAGGGCAGCGCCTTCGAGCAGCAGGCGTCCGGCGCCGTCCTTGACCTCATGGGCGACGAGGCCCACAGCCTCACCAAGAGCCGGCAGCTGCTGAAGTGGTAAGGAGGGGGAGGGGTGGGGGAGGAGGGGGGAGGTCGCGCCCCAAGAAGCCGCCCAGCTCTGCCTCCCCTCGCCCTCCTTCTCCAGGGACCGTAAGAAGAAGCGGTTTGTGGGGGCCACGGGCCAGGAAGACAAGAAGAAGATAAAGACGGAGAGCGGCCGGTACATCAGCAGCTCCTATAAGAGGGACCTGTATCCTTTCCTCCTGCAGGGGGGCGGGGCTGGCCCCAAGATTTGGGGGGGGGGTCCCCTCTGGTGTCCTTGAGCCAGACCCTCCCTGCGCTCTTCCCCCACCTCAGCTCCCTCATCTGAAAAGTGAGGCGGGGTCTGACCGGCTGATCCCCGAGGCCCCCCCCCCCACCTCCAGACCTTTCCATCCCGGGGCCTCCTTAACCTCTGACCTCAGCTATCAGAAGTGGAAGCAGAAGCACAAGATTGGGGACCGGGACTCGGACGAGGAGGAGGAGGGGGGGAGAGGCCAGGAGGCGGGGCTGGAATCGAGGCCGAGGCCGAGGCCGAGGCCGAGGTGAGGGAGCCGGCCCGTGAGGGCAGCCCCTGGGGGGAGGGGGGCACCGGGAAGGGATCCAAGCTGCCCCCACCCAGTGGGGAAACTGAGGCAGGTAAAAAAGTGACCACTATGCCCACTCTATCTTATAGGTGGGGAAACTGAGGGGAACTAGGAAATGAGTGGCCAGTGTCCCCCAGTAAGAACATTAGGCGCCCCGGGCCAGCTCTCTCTTCTCATGCCTTGTGGGCGGCGCCTCTGAGCCCCTGGGAACCTGCCGGTGTCCCGGCCCTCCCCAGAGTCAGTGTCCAGAGGAGAGGGCTGGCGCCTGCAGGCAGACTGGGCGGCTGGGAGCTGAATCCCACTGGGGAACAGGCCGCCCACTTACACAAATGTTTCCCCAAAGCCTCATGCGGGCAAGGCCCCCGAGGCCTCCCCCACCCCTGATCCTGCAGCCCCTCCAGGAGTGGCGAGCTCACTTTCTTATCCCAGCTGCTGGGCAGCCTTCTGGCCCAGGGGGCCCTTCTGTGAGGCGTCCGTGTCTGCCTGCCCCTCACTTCTCCGGGCTCCCTGCTGTGTGCGTCCGCCTTCTGTGCCCACATTGGCAAAGGGAGCAGAGGGTCTCAGGCACAGCGAGGCAGCAGGCAGAGTGGTCAGAGTGCAGGACTCGCAGTCACCCTTTTACTGGCTTAGTGACCCCTTTCACTTCCCAGCCTCAGTTTCCGCCTCTGTAAAGTGGGGATAACATCAAACCCTATCATTGAGACTCATAGGAGATGGCTTCTCCCTGATTTGCCAATCTTAAAGGGCCCCTGGCTGCCAGCTCTGAGCACTGGGGTGTCCTCGGGACCCCTCAGGTGCCTTCAGGCTACAGGGGAGCAGAACCAGGCTCTGTGTGTGTGTCTGTGTCTGTGTCTGTGCGTGCTGGCTTTCTGGCCCCCTCCTGACCATTCGCCTCCTCCCCTTACATCTGCTCCCTCCATCTGTCTGGGCCTCCCCCCTCCCCCCCCCACCTGTGCATCCCAGGCTGTGCTCCCAGGACCCCTTCTCCGTCTCCGCCTCCCCCTCCCACGTGTGACCTTGTTTCAGTGTGTGTGCCGCCCCGTCTCCCCACATTTCTCCATCTCTGCCACCCCAGCTTCCTTTCACACCCTTGGCTTCTGGTTTCTATTTTTACTTCCCAGCAGTGGCTTGGGGGGGGGGGGAGCTGCCCCTGGGGAGGGGGAGGGAGGTGTGAGATGCAGCCTCTTGTGAGGGGGGGGGGCCAGCTCCCATCCCCCCCAGGCGCTTCATCTTTGAGCTGACAGTGACCTTCCAGTGTGGGAAGGCCGGGAGGAGGATGCCATTTGCATGTCTGGGGACCAGGATCCCCCCGGGGCAGGGACCAGCCACACTCTCCATCCAACCATTGGAGTGGCCCAAGAGTAGCGGCAGGAGTGGGGATGCCCCTGGGAGCTGTGGCCCCTGGAGACCCCAGCCTCTCTGTTTCTTCACCCAGAGTGATGGCAACCTGCTGCCCACTTCTCCGAGAACCATAGCTACGTCCCCCTAGCGGGCCACCCTCTCTGCCTTTTGAGACACGTTGTCTGTTTGGGGACCCATGGCCTCAGTGGGAGAAGGGAGGAGGAGATAGAAGAGGTCTTTGGGATAGTCTCGGCTGCCTCGGGGGCTGCAGCTCAGCCCAGTCCACTGCATTTTGGGATATTGGGGGGGGGTTGGGAAGAGGGAGGAACCTCTCCTCTTACAGACGAGGGAACTGAGGCACAGAGTGCCTGGACAAGGGTCACTCAGCTGGTAAGTGCCTAAAGAGCAGTGGACAGCAGGTGACCCATCGCAGCCAGGGAAGGGGCCGGATTGGAGATGCCGGAATGAAGGCCCTGACTTACACCCCCAGCTCTCTCCCTGTCCTTGTGACAGGGCAGGCTACTTTATTTCTCAGGCCATCCTTGGTGACCTTCCCTCCCTTGTGTCCTCCCCAGGGGCCTCGGCGGGCCGGACGTCAGGGGCCGGCGGGGCATCAGGGGCCGGTGGCCGTGTGCGCTCAGAGCTGAAGAACAAGCAGCAGATCCTGAAGCAGCGTCGGCGCGCAGAGAAGCAGCGTTTCCTGCAGCGAGGGGGTCTCAAGCAGCTGTCTGCCCGCAACCGGCGCCGGGCCCAGGAGCTGCGGCAGAGCGCCTTCGGCCGGAGGCCTGGGGGCAACCGAAAGGGCAAGATGAGGAAGAAGATGTGAGACGCTCTGCCCCCAGCCCCCAGCGATGGTCTGGCTGAACTCTGACTCCCAGGGAACCCCGTCGCCCCTTGGAGCTGCTATGGCCTGGTCACCTCCTGCCTTGGGAAAACAGAGCCCCATCGCCCAGTCCCAGCAGTCTGCTGGTCCATCCCAAGACTCGTACCTGAGAGCAATGGCCTCCCGTCTCCCACTGGGGACAAAGCTGGTTGGATTTGGGCCTGAAGCAGTTAATGGGCCCTGCCTGCGCCTCCACCCTCCTCCCTTCCAAGAGGAGGAACCTGTTCTGCCGGGCCCTGCCGCTCCTTCCTCCTGGAGGGCTGGCACAGGGCACTCTGGGCCAGCCTTGATCTGCTCACCCTGCCCCCCCCCCCCCCGAGAGGATGCTCCCCGCGATGGGCAGTGGGGTGCAAGATGGGGGTCAAGGGGAACATTGCTATAGGCCTTACACATAGCAGGTGCCTAATAAATCCTGAAAGAGGTTTGTCGGATTGTTGTCACTGTGAAGGGTTAATGGCACGTCTCAGAGCGGGACACGTCCAAGTCTGTGTCTACTCCTGGGCCTCCGTGTGCGTCCAGATGTACCGGCACACACACACAGTCACACGTACACACACACACATACACACCCCACAAACACGCAGGGGCCCACACCTACCTCTTCTGTCGGGAGAGGCCTAGTGGTCAGCGGCACAGGGCCCAGGCTCTCCCTGCTGATGCTTGGCCAGCGTGGCAGACAGGTCCTGGAAGTACTGCTGTACCTGGGAGCCCCCACCACGGCCGGAGTCGGTCACCTGCTTCTGGACTCCGGGAGCTGTCACCGCGGGAGGTGGAGGGGCTCCCAGAAGCACCTGCCAGACTCCCCATGGCAGAGCTTCCCCCTCTTGGCTCCAGGCCTTCCCTGTCTCCATTCCCTCGTGTGCGCACTTTCGTTGGCTGTCTCCCCCTTAGACTGAGCTTGAGGGCAGGGAAGGCAGTGCCATAAACCCAGGGAGGAGAGGGTGACCTCCAGTGCCAAAAGAGGCGGATGGGTCGAGGAGGATGAGGGAGGAAAGGCCTTTGAGATTGGACAGCCCGAGAAGCCTCCATCTGCTTCATTTTACAAAGGTTAAAGGTGACTTGTCCAGTATTAGACAGAGTTCAGGCCCAGAACCCCCTCTCAGGCCATTTCCCCAGATTCAGCTGTGTGATTTTGGTAGCATTCACTGTGCTCTGACTTCCTGGGCTAACGGGCCATTTACAGATTGAAGCAAAGAGGAGACATGGGAGATAACGGCAGAGGGACTTCCTAGAGCTTGAGAAATTCTGGGGCTTTGGGCCCCCTCACCTCCTCCAGCTGCCCCTCCGTGTCTTCCACAGCCAGTGCAGGGACCTCCTTCTGCTTGCAGACTATCTGGAACAAGTTGAGGGCTGCCATCTTGATCTGCCCAAGGAGCAAAGTCTTCTGGGCTGCCGTGTTCTGGATGTGAACCCATTTGGACTCCTGCGACACCCAAGGGGAGTCAGAGCTCAGCTGGAGACCATCATGGACAAACCCCCAATCATCATTATCAGTCCTAACCCTGAGCCACGAATCACAAATTTAACCTTCAACTTTTGCACTGTCGGCTGCAGGAGGAAATCCAGGAGACTGGTCACCCTAGTCCCTGAAAGTCACTCCCTGAGAAGAGAAGTATGTTCCCTTCCATTGGCTTCAATAAGAATCAGTCCATTTAGCCAAAAGGAAGACTTGGGGGACGATGTAGTTACTGTTAAACTAGCAAACCCGGGCTTCTAAAGGACAAAAGAGTCCAGTGGGTAGAAGTGAGGGGAGTTCTAATTCAGTATAAAGATGAATTTCCTAATGAATCCTTTAACAAATGGGATGGATTGACTCACTAGATAAGAAGCACCCCATCCATGATGGGTTAAAAAAAAAGCTGCAAGATAATTTGGAGAGAAATGAGAGATTCCCAATCGCCATGGATTGGATTCTGAGGTATGACAGAGTCAGCTTCCACAGGAAGGGCGAGCCGATTATTAAGTTTTTGGTGAGTGACAAATGGGCAAAGGATATGAATAGACAATTTTCAGATGAAGAAATTAAAGCTGTCTATGGTCATGTGAAAAAATGCTCTAAATTACTATTGATTAAAGACGTAAATTAAAACACCTCACATCTATCAGATTGGTTAAGATGACAGGAAAGGGCAATAGTGGAAGAAATGTGGGGAAATGGATTCTAATGTGTTGTGGATGGAGTTGTGAACTGATCCAGCCACCCTGGAGAGCAATTTGGAACTATGCCCATAGGACTATCAAATTGTGAATATCCTTTGATCCAGAACTACTACTGGGTCTGTATCCCCCCAAAAAAAAATTCATAAAAGAGGGAAAAGGACCCAGATTTACAAAAACGTAGCAGCCATTTTTGTGGTGCCGAAAAATGGGAAAATGAGTGGCTGCCCAACAATTGGGAATTGACTGAATAAATTGTTTTGTTTTTGTTATTTATTTATTTTATTATTGAAACTTTTTATTTGCAAACCATGTATGGGTAATTCCTAAATATTAACCTTTACAAAGCTTTCTGTTACAGATTTTTCCCCTCAACTCCCCACCCCTCCCCTAGATGGCAGGAAATCCACTACATGTTAATTATGTTAAAATACTTGACAAATCGAATATATGTATACATATTTCCCAACTTATCATTATTGTGCAAGAAAAATATCTACAAGAAAAAAAAAATCAGAGAAAGGAAACCCAATGCAAGCAAACATCAATCAAGAGCATGAAAATGTTATGTTGTGGTCCACATTTCACATCCCTCTCTCTGGGTGTATATGGCTTTCTTCACTGAACAATTGGAACTGGTTCGAAACATTTCATTGTTGAAGAGAGCCATTGGACTGAATAAATTATGGCATACGCGTGTAATGGAATATTATTGTTCTATTAAGAAATGACGAGCAGGCTGATTTCAGGAAAAACTTATATGAACTGATACTGAGTGAAGTGAGTAAAACCAGGAAAATATTCTACACAGCGACAACCAGATCATGTGATGATCGACTATGACAGACTTAGCTCTTCTCAGCAATTCAGTGATCCAAGGCAATTCCAGTAAGCTTTATATGGAAAGTGCCATCCACATCCAGAGAAAGAAGGATGGAAACTAAATGTGGATCAAAACACTATTTTAACTTTTTTTTTCTTTTGTTTTCCTTCTCATGGTATTTCCCTTTTGTTCTGATTTTTTCCCCCATCATGAGTCATATGGAAATATGTTTTTAAATGAAAAAAAAAAGTAAATAAAAACAATTTTTTAAAGTTCTTCAGTGTGAACATTTACAACTCAGAAACTGGCAAAGGCTACAAAAATCAGGGCTCAATTTGTTTTATTGTCTAAACTTAGGAAAGTGATATAGAGAATATTAGTAATGCAGATTAAACATAAAAGTGTGCCCATACATTTTCTTCCTCCTCAGAGAGCCAGTTGTTTAATGTTTGTCAGCCCATCCTTATTAATTTCCAAGTCCAAGATGACCTAGTTGCATATCAGTCAATCAACAAGCATTAAGTGTCTGCTACGGGCAAGATGATATACTAGCTATTGAGTATACAGAGACAGAAATGAGACTGATTTTGAGGGGAGATACAGGATTGAGAGAATGAGGAAGGTCTAGTGTAAAATGTGTTTCTGTTGGGTCTTGAAGGAATTCCAGAAGCAGAGGTAAAGCGGGATTGTGTTCCAGGCATGGGACACGGCCAAATACAAAGGCACAGAGGTGGGCGATATGGGAAACAGTTTAACCAGATACAAAGGCTCAGAG
>JAJPUD010030018.1:0-13457 GCA_023553655.1 Myrmecobius fasciatus
CGCGTAACCAAGCGGTCGGAGGGGGGGGAAGCTGGCGGGTGAAGGGGGGAGGCCAGAGGGAGCCTTCCGAGGGGCGGGCTCCTGGCCGAATGTCGTCATTTTGGGCACGCCTCAGGGGGCGTGGCCAGGCCTGGGGGAGGGGGAATGTAAAGGGCCGAGGAGCGGTTCTCGGTGGAATGCCGGTTTCCATGGAGCTTCCTCGACGCTTCCCGGAAACCTTGATTAAGCTCCTACTGTGTTCTAGTCCCGGAGGCCAGAAGGTGCAGCCGTCTCCTCTTCCATCCAAGGAAAAGCAGGCAGGCTAGGGTGAAGTGTCTGCAGCTAGATTTGAACCCGGGTTTTCTCGGCTCCGGACCAGCTGGGACTTCGCCGCCTCCGACACGGCCCCCCCGGGTCTCCAGCCCCGAGGTCCCCTAGGGAATCGCGCCACGGGGGCTCTCCGGGCTCGGGCCCGGCTTGTTAGAAGGCCGGAGTCCCATTATGGCCCAAGGCCAGACTCAAGGAGGGCCCGGATCGCTGGAGATCCCCGGCCTTTTCCTGGACCTTTCCATCCCTTCCCCTCACCCCCAGCCTGCTCTGAAGCTGGCCAGATGAGGTCTGACGGACGGCCCTTGCCGGCTCTCCTCGGTGGTACCGAGAAGTCCAAACGAGGCTGGGGAGAACTGGGAGATCCGCGACGCACCAGGACCCAGGAGGGAGCCTTGGGGGGCCCTCTTGTCTTCTGGGGCCCCAAGGGGCTTCCATTCTCTCAGGGCACACAAAGATCCAAACCGAGATGGTCGCCCGTGGCCAGCATTCACAGTGGGAAGCTGGGCCTCTGGGGCACTGAGGAAGAAGGGGAAGTTGGGTGGGGGGGAAATGGGGCACAGCAGGGGTACTCACCGGCCTGGAGGCCTGGCTGGGCCTCAGTTTCCCCACCTGTAAAAAGAGAAGAATGAAGGAGTGCCCCACCCCCTCTGCCTCCAGGTGTGTCACACCTGTTGTGGTTTCTCCTCTTTATGTTTTTTTTTTCTTTGTTACTCAAGATATCTTCTGGGTGTAGGATGGAAAGGAACGCATTTGGAAATGAAGATAATACAAAAGCAAAAGGTGCCAAAGTCAGTGCCAACTGGCTTGCCAAGCCCTTTACAGGCATCTCCTCTTATTCTGTCAACCAGGGAAGTAGATGCTCTTATTATTCCTATTTTACAGATGAGGAAACAGAGGCAGACAGAGCCAGGGTCTTGCTCAGGATCACACAACTAGTAAATAAATGTCTGAGGATGACTTAAAATCAGGTCTCCCGACTCCCTGGATCCACTGGGCCATCTTGTTGCCTTTAACATGTCTTAGGTACCTTCCCAAAATAATGACAAAACACCTCGCCCATGCTAAAAGTTACAGACACAGAGATGGAAAAAAAAAAAAACAAAAACAAAACAGTCTGCTCCCAAAGAGCAGAGACTACTCACATTCACCGAGGCAGGAAACTTGGGCAGGAAGCGTCATTTCCTTATCTGTCAAAGGCAGTGGAAGAAATGTAATTCTAAGATTTTTATCTTCCCTAATACTGTTTACATCTCAGATTCTGCCCCCAAGTCATTGGGACTCAGGCCTAGGATGTGGGAAAGGACTTGGGCCAGCGGCTCTAACCCAAGGGTCCTAAGCCCCCCAGGTTCCTTTTTCCACCAGAAGGAGCAAACTTATTTGCATCATAATACTGAGATGCTATTTCCCCTTCAGCCTACTCCTTTTTCCAACTACACAGTTGGGAAGCCAGATTTTTCTCCACATTATGCAACAGGTTGAATCCAAATGCAGATGTGAGAATCCAATGGTCTCTAGGAGCCAGATGTTAGAGATTTGCAAACATAAAAACAATACCATTTCTCGCGAAGTTTTTTGATTCTGGAAAAAAAATTGTATTAAATGTTTTGAGTTTATTATTACTCTTTTCACTGAGTATTTTTAAATTTTTCATTTATTTATTTATTTTTGTTTGTTTGTTTTTTTGCTGAGGCAATTGGGGTTAAGTGACTTGCCCAGGGTCACACAGCTAGGGAATGTTAAGTGTCTGAGACCAAATTTGAACTCAGGTCCTCCTGACTTCAGGGCTGGTGCTCTAACCACTGCACCACCTAGCTGCCCCAGTATTTTTAAATTTTATCCAATTTAATTTCCAGTATGATCACTATTGATAGCATGAAGCCACATAAACAAAAGCAGTCTGGGGGCACTCAATAATTTTGAGGCTCAGGCCCCCCAAAGTCTGAGCCGAGCATTGTGCAGGCAGAGATATCAGCTACAAAGCAATACCACTAGGCAGGCCCAGCCTACATCTTCTGGTTCCCCACTTCTCCATGGCCTCTGGAGCTTCCTCAGATCTTGCTCAATACCCAATACTCAAAAAAAAAGTTGCCCCTACCCCTAATTCTTTTTTTTTCTTTTTTGCTGAGGCAATTGGGGTTAAGTGACTTGCCCAAGGTCACACAGCTAGGACTGTTTAATGTCTGAAGACTCAGGTCTTCCTGACTTCAGAGCTGGTGCTCTATCCACTGTACCACCTAGCTGCCCCCCCTACCCCGAATTCTGATCTACTTCCTTGTGCCTTTATTAGACTTACTTTCTGCTCCCTGTCCTCAGTTCTATTCTAAGACTTAGGCCCAGCCCCTCCACAGTTAAAAACAATTGCAATCACTCTTACCCTGGGAACTTCGGTTGTACCCTAAGGACCTTCCCATCTGCCCTGTTGCTGTACCTTCCAGACCCCTGGGTTATCCCATGTGCCTGAAGGATTCCCCAGATATATTATCTGTCAGGCAAAGTTGAAGCCCCTCCCTCCCCATTAGAACTGGGGGGGTCTTTGAGAGTAGGAACTGGCTGGCTTTTCTATCTGTATCCTCAACATTTAATAATGTGTCTTAAGGAATTAATAAATCTTTCCTTTCCTCCCTTTGTCCCTTATCTCCTTCCATTCCTTCTTCCCTCTCTCCTTTTTCTCCCTTTTTGCCTTTCTTTTTTTCCATATAAGCTCCCAGAATCCAGTGCTACCTCCCAAGAGGTAGCTCACTGAGCAAGCCTTCAGCTCAACATTAATGATGGTTGTGACCAATGGCTGAGCCCATGACAAGAACCTTCTATGTCATGGAGATGATTCAGTGTTCTTCTGCCAAAGGAGCACAAACATGTTGGTTTGGGTAGGATGCTCGTAGGTTGGGGCTGATGACAAATAGGATTACCTCGAACTAATATCATTCAGAAAACAATCTGTAGGAGGTGCCCATTGCAGAGATCTGGAGCAAGCTTGGATTGGGGCTAATTCCCACCCTCATGGACCTGGGATATCCAACATTAAGTGAAGTTTATTAGAGAAGGCCAAACAGGAGTTGGCAGGGCTCTACCCAAGGGGAGAGAAGCTGGTCCTGAAAGGCCCAATGGGGGGGCTTTTCTGGGGCCACAGCAGCTCAAGAATGGTTGAGTGGGTAGCAACCACACTAAAGAAAACAGAACTGAGAAGTATTGAAGACTGACTCATGACTCACCTAAAAACAAAGATCCAACAACCATCAATCATTGAAACTCTCCTAATTGTGGTAGCCATGTCCTATAAATGGACACCACGGGACTGTCTATACTGGTCCCCCCAGTCGCTCCATAAAACACCCTCCCTTGTATCATCAGCTCCCCCTGTCCTCCCTCCCTCCCTCAGCGAATGCTCCATAATTATCAACAACAAATAATTAACTAGTAATGGTCTTGCTTGCCTTCTTGGAATTGTGAAGGGCTCCCCCCTAGCCCAGCTTTGGCTCCTTTAAGAATCCCTTACACTAAGAAAACTTCTCCAGAAAGCTTTCAGAATCCAATCTTGGAGCTTCACTCAAACAAGTTGATTCACCTGTTTGTGACTATGGCTGTTTTTAAGGAGGACGAAGGTGGGGGAGGGAGTTCTCCCCCCTTTAGAAGCCCTGTTGAAGGTTAAGAGCCAGCCCAATATTTGTCTCCCTTCTCCTCCTTTTATGTCCTGGATGAGAGTAAGAAGATCCTATTTCTCTCACTTTTCCTAAGACTCATTCCATGTCTGGGACCCTCTCTCCCTCCTCATCTCTGCCCCCCAGCTCCCTTCCTTCCTTCCCCAGCTACAATCCCACTTTCTCTAGGAAGCCTTTCCCCATGCCCTTAATTTCGAGCACCCTCCCTCCACTGATTGTCTCCAGTGTATAGTCTCTAGCTTGTTCTTCCTAGTTATGGACATTCAATTGGAAGCTCCTTGAGGACAAGGGCTGTTTCTGTTTGTCTTTGTATCCCCAGTGTCTGGTACATAGTATGTGCTTAATAAATGTTTATTGTCTGGCTGATCTGGGTAAGTCAGTTTCTTTGCACTTCAGTTTGATCTTTAATCAGTCAACAATCAATAAGCATTAATTAATAGAAATTATGTTATTTGTTATGTATCTAAATCATACTATTGAATAGAAAGACTGAGTGCTTGCCTTTTTGGGGTATCCAGTGAGGGCATTTGGAACCTTGGGTTCTGTAAGCAGCAGCAGCTTTGAGGTCCCTGAATTAGGGTCCAAGGGTCCCTAATAATGAGATTTGAGGACAGTCCCAAGATTTCAATTCCCCAAGCCTGAAACCTTCTCCTTCCTCTTTCCTCAGCCTCCTGCCTTCCTGGTGACCTTCAAGGCCCAGCTACTCCCAACCTTCTGCCAGAAACTACTCCGGCCCTTTTCATATGGGGGCTCTCCCCTGCTGATTCCCTCCAGTTTATCCCATTTGCACATGCTGACTCTCAGAGACCCTTCCCTCCTCGAGGTCATGTGATTTCTGCCTTTCTGTTCTGGTCCTCTTCTTTTTGCTCCGTGGACTAGTTCAGGATCCTCAGCTCCCATGGATCTCTCATCTCTTTGTGGCTGGCTCTTCCAGCTGGACTGGACCCTGTTCTCTCACCCTGAGAACTCTTGCTTCTCCACCAAGGGTAGTGCCAGACGCTGGCTGAGCTGGGGCACCCAACACTGAGAGCTCTGTGTGTGCAGTCTTAGCATGAAGGGGATCTGGGATGTAGGCAGAGGACCATGTGGGTGGGGGCGGCCATCCCCAACAAGGGTTCAGGCCTCCAGGATCTTGAGCTTCCTGGTGGTATCTTGGGGGGGCTCTTCCTTGCATCCTTCCCCTTCCCACCAAAAGCCATCTCCAAGAGCTAAGAAGCCTCTTGATCAAAGCCAGCGGACACAGAACTTGGTGCTTATTGGATCTCCCAGAGAACACAATGCACTCTTCAGAAGACCTAAGATTAGATCTCAATTGCCCCAGGGGAGGGGAATGATCTCTCTCTCTCTCTCTCTCTCTCTCTCTCTCTCTCTCTCTCTCTCTCTCTCTCTCTCTCTCTCTTTTTCTTTCTTCTTTTTTCTCTCTCTCTCCCTTTCTCTCCCCCCCTCTCCCTCTCTCCTCACATAAAGGCAGGGAGATATCTGCAGTACAGGTCAGAGGAGCACCTCAAACTGTTCCGGGACAGAGCTGGGAGCCAGCTTAATTCCAGCTCAGCCACCACCAAACCACAGAGCTACTGTGAAGAAGGCAAGGGCGGGACTGGCCAGGGCCCATGGATGGAGGGTGGCAGCCTGCCCTGGGGACTTTGGGGCTCCAAGCTCTAAGCTAGTGTGCTCTTGGTACCTAAGAACCGACCCGCTCTGCTCCCTTATCTCCCTCTGCCCATCCCTGTGGGGCTGCACCTCCCACCCCAAATTTTGGCATTTTGGGCACATGCCAGTTGGCAGGTCCTGCAGTTCCTGGGGAGAGACCAAGAGGACTGGAGCCTTAAAGGGTGGGGGTGCTGAGGTGAGGAGCAGGATATTCACAGGTAGTCAGTGTCATCCGACAGCCAGGACTGTTTCCCCCATCACACCCCTCCTGGCGTGAGGAATGGATGTATGCCCTCAGGAATGGCAGGGATGCGTGGTCCGGGTTGGCACAGAAGACGCCATATGGGGGCAATCTACACTGGCCATTTGTGTGTACATATATACACTTACGTGTATGAGGGGCGTCGAGCCCCTCCAGCGTCCCCCAGGAGTGTGTGATCCTTTGTACCACACCCTGCCCCTCCAATGTCTGGAAGGGTGCCTGATGCATAGTAGGTGCTTGATGCCTCTTCTACACATAGTAGGTGCTTACTGCCCCCTTCCGATTGGATAAATGAACAGCTAGAGCTCTTTAGGACCTGCCTGCCAGGACGCGACAACGGGCAGCCCTTCGGGCGTCACCCTGAGTGATGCGGTGTCTGGGCTCTGCCGTATGGACCAGGCAGATGAGAACCTCGATCGGCCGGGGAACAGACGCGGCCAAATTGGGGCGAACGTAAAACAGTATCAGGTCACGACTTCTTTTCAAGCCCCAGACGGAGCCGGGGGACCCTGGCAGCCCTCGGGCGGGAGCCCCAAGCAGAGACGTCGAGGTGACGTGGTGGCAAGAGTCCCGGATTCGAATCACGCCTCTCAGCTCACAGGGTGATGCGAGGGGCGGGTGAGAGCCCCTGCTCTGCTCGGCGGTAGAGCTCCGGCCGGCCCCTGGAGAGGGGGCCCATGCGAAGGTCTCGCGGCGCCATCTGGTGACGCTGGCTGGGACTGCAGCCTGAGTAGCCTCTCGGGCCCAGGCCTTTGAGAGCCCCCGGCCCCTGGTGCTCCCGGTCAGGGGGCAAGCGCCGCCACGAAGAGAAGAGAGACTGGCGCCCCCAGAAGCCGGTGTGTCCAAGAAGGGCAGCGGTCGTGCCTGTGATGTCTGTCCTTCAGGGCCTCTGAGCAGGCTTGGGGGGCCCTGGATCCCCCCTCAGAGCCCAGGGCGGCGGCGCCTCCCTGGGTGCAACACGGGGTCCTGGCGCCAGCTCGGGCCAGCAGTACGACCACTCTGTGGGACCTTCAATGGCTCTCCCCGGGCGGCGGCGGGGGGTTGGGGGGGCGTCCTGCGCTCGGACGCTAGGCACGTTCCCAAGAACTTGGCCAGTGGCCGCTTGGCTTGGGGACAGGCGACATCCGGGGCTGCCTTCTCCCAGGCTGGCAGGGCGAGGCTGGGGGACGAGCGCCCCAGGAGGCTTCTAGCTGGACGCTCGGTGGGGGGGGTCCCATAACCCAGCTGTGCCCGGGACCCCACCCCAGGCTCTCACCCTGCCGCCTCCCTCCTTCACCTACCACCTACCTCCTTCCCTCTAAAGCATCTGACGGCTGCGAGATCCCGCCTCAAATCCAGCCTCAGACACTCACCAGCTCCGTGATCCTAGGCAAGCCTTGTTACTGCTGCCTGACTCAGTTTCCTCAGCTGTAAAACAGAGCAACTGAGATAATAACTGTAAAATGCCGGGCACAGAGAAGGCACTTAATAAGTGTTTGTCAACGGACGACATGGCTCTCTATCTGACCCTGTTTTCTTCTGCCTTTGACCTCCTCAGCCATATATCTCCTAGCGGAATTTCCAGGGTTTATGCATTGTTTTTTCCCTGAGGCAATTGGGGTTAAGTGACTTGCCCAGGGTCACACAGCTAGGGAATGTTCAGTGTCTGAGACCAGATTGGAACTCAGGTCCTCCTGACTTCAGGGCTGGTGCTCTGGCCACTGTGCTACTTCTCCAGGATTTAGATAATCCAGTGACTTTTCTCATCTAATTCCAAGCTGTTTTCCTGAGTGCCTGGACCAATTCACAGCTGCACCAACAGGGTATGAGTGCTCCTGTTTTGTTTTGTTTTTCTTCTTCTAACGTTGACTCTTTTCACTGTTTGTCATTTATCCACTCGGATGGGGGGGAGGCGGCCCCTCGGACTTGCTCTGCTTTGCCTTGCTCTCATCATTCATGAATGGAGCATTTTTTCCAGTTCTATAATGAAGGATGGCGGTCCTTCTGAGAATTGTTCATCCATCTCCTTTGGCCACTCAAACATGGGGAATGGCTCTTTCTTCCATTCTGTGGAGCTCCCTCCGCCTTCCCTGGCCATCCATTTTTCAGCCCTCTGTCACCTACTTCTGAGCCAGGCCATCCCTACCCCTGTACCCTCTGGGTCACTGACAACCTCGCTTTCTTCAGAGACTATTTTGCTCCAAGGTGGGGAACGGTCCACAATCATCCTGAGAACAAATGTTCCAGGGGGAAGGAGGGGGAGCAGCAGGGGAGCAGCTTGGGACCATTAGGAGCCGGCTGGTTCCCCTGGGGCGAGCCAGCCGGCTGCCGTCCACCTGGTGCTTTCCGGACCCAGCTGATGCCATCTGCACTGCCCGTCCCAGCTACGTGTCCTGCCAGACTTATCTCGGCTGCATGGCGTAGTGTAGACAAAGTTCACATTTGCCATCCCTCTCCCGACTCCTCCATGAATTAGGACAGAGGTACACTGGACAGAGTACTGGACTCAGGACAGGGGTTCAAATTCTGACCCTGCCCTCAAGGGGACATGGACACATGGCTTTGCTTCCCCCAAGCCTCCATTTACCCTCTGTAAAATGGGAGTCCCTTCTAGCCATAGTGATTCAGCCATGGTTGTGTTAATCTCGCTCTGGTTGTCACAGCTGAGGACGCGTGGTGTTCTGGGTGCTGAGATCATCCACATGCACTGGACCGTTCTGGTCTGTAGAGAACCCCTCTTCCAGCCAGAGCATCCTCCCCTATGAGGGAGGGATCATGGGGGTTCTTGCTGTGGGGCCGGCTCTGGGCTCTATAGAATGGAAATTGTGGGCACCCCAGGAAGAGGGGTCTCCACATTGTGGGCTGACTTGCTTATTGGAAGACTTAAAGAAAAATGCAATTAACCAGCCAGTGTATGCTGGGAAAAGGCCGTGGGCCCGAGAAGACCCCGGACAATGCCGTCCAGGCTGTAGCCGTAGCATATGGCCCCTGTCACCTTCACTGTTTTCTGGGCTCAAGACCTCAGGCAACAAGGAGCCCGGCCTATGCACAAGCCCTTCAGGGACACATAACAGCCCAGCATGGACATCTCAGGAAATGGCAGTTGTGGAGCCAAGTTACCGGGTCTCAAAGAGGCTTCCTGTGACTTGAAGGCACACCATGGACAGCTTCCTGGCAGGACATAGGCCCGGCTTCTCTCCCCTGACTCCAGTAGCCCCTGGAGCCCCTTCCCGCCAATGCTCTGCCTTCCTGACCGTGCTAACACCGGGTGACTTGGGCTGCCGCTTCTTCACCAGTAAAATTAGAGCCCTGGGCTGGATAATCTCTAATATTCTCTCCCACTCTCGCTCCGCCATTATCTTATGACCCAACTTCAGAGTTTCTTATAAGGTCATTAGCATCCGCCACGCTGCAAATAGGGCAGCTTCAGGGGTGACCCAATTAGAGTTACTAAAAAAACCGACCATCCCATCTAGGCTAGCCCTCCCTGGGGTTTTGTCCTGCAGGCAGCTTGCCTTCCTCCCAGATAAACCGTCCTGCCAACAGCCGCCTCCAAAGGGCGGCCCCTTCGCCCTCTGACAGCGACCCAGAACTCCCTCCTGCTCTCCCAGGGGACTGGGACTAACCGAAATGCTGCGGGGTCAAATAAAAAAACTGAGCATCTATACAAGGGTGGGCCGAAGTTGGAGGCTCGGGCTACAAACCAGCTTCCACGGCAGGGCCGTTTTCACTGGTGAAGCGAGCTGTCAGGCTTAATAATATTAGGATGTGAACGGTGGGGTGCTGGTGGGAGTTTAAAAATTAAAAAATCGGAATCGAACAAATCCCAAGTGAAACGAGTGTTTCTGTGTATACAGAGGAATAGAAGGGGGGATTATACACAGAATGGGAATTCTCCATTAGAGACGGCTTGCTTTTCTTTTACAATAAATAATAAATGCATCATGTAACTTTCCAAGCTGTCTGGCTTGCCTCTGATTCCTTCTGTTCTTTTCTATGAATTTTTGAAAAGTGCCTCAGTGACAGGCTTCTTTCTCTTCTGTCCTCGTTCTTTCTCCTCTCACTCTTTTTCCCTTTCTTTCTCTTCTTATTTATCTTTCCTTCCTTCCTTCCTTCCTTCCTCCTTCCCTCCCTTCCTTCCTCTCACCTTCTCTTCCTTCCTTCCTTTCTTTTTATCTTCCTTCCTTCCTTTCTGCCTGCCTTCATCCTTTTCTTTCTTTCTTTTCCTTTCTTTCTATTTTCACCTTTTTTCTTCCTTCTTTCCTCCTTCTCACCTTCTCTTCCTTCCTTCCTTCTTTCCTTCTTCCCTCCCTCTTATTTCCTTCCTTCCTTTATTTATTTCTTTTATATATTTTTATTTTATATATTATAAATTATATCTTTCTTTCTTCCTTCCTTCCTCCCTCCCTCCCTCTCACTTTTTCTTTCCTTCCTTCCTTCCTTCCTTTTTTCCTTCCTTCCTACCTTCCTTCTTTCTTTCCTTCCTTCCTTCTTTCCTCTTTCTTTCTTCCTTTCTTTTTCTCTCTCTCTCTTCCTCCCTCGCCCTCTGTTCCTTCCTTCCTTCCTTCCTTCCTTCCTTCCTTCCTTCCTTCCTTCTTTCCTTCCTTCCTTCCTTCTTTCCTTTCTCTCTCTTCCTCCCTCCCCACTCTCTCTCCTCCTTCCTTTCTTTCTTTCTTTAACACAAAATCCTTGTAACAAATAGACACAGTCAAGCAACCAAACAAAGCTGTGGCCATGTCTAGAAATGTCAGCCTCATTCTGCCCCCTGAGCCTGTCCCCTTTCAGAAGGGGAGGGAGTCACTTCCTTTTTTCCTGGCATACCACACTTGCTAGCTTCCTGTGCATCTGTTCATAGGTATCTTCCCAGGTATCTCTGACCCTTCCATCAGTTCTCACTGCACGAAAACTTTGCTTTGGGGGAGAATTTTGAAGAGCCGCACTTTGCATTGCTCTTGGCTGTTCCCTTATAGCTCTGGTGCCATTAATCTGCAGATGGGATGATTTTGTCCATTTCTTCCCAGGGGCCCCCACGGATTTCCTCTGCACCCTTCTCTGTACTTTATTTATTAGGCTGGTGTGAGAAGGATAAGTTGGAGAAGCCATTCAGCTCCTTAGGGTCCAGCTTTGGAGGAGGAAGCAGTGGGCAGGGATTGCACTCAATGTGCAGTCTCCAACGTTCCTATTTGTGCCCCCAGGGCTTGGTCTTGCCCTTGGCACAACATAAACATATTTGGTTTTGGGTTTTTCCCCTTGAGGCAATTGGGGTTAAGTGACTTGCCCAGAGTCACACAGCTAGGAAGCATTAAGTGTCTGAGGCCAGATTTGAACTCAGGTCCTCCTGACTTTAAGGCTGGTGCTCTATCCACTGTACCACCTAGCTGCCCCCATAAGCATATTTGTAAATCAGACAGAGAGTCACAGATTTTCCTGGGAGGGGACTCAGAGGTCACTGAAGGCCCAAAGAAATCATTTACACAAGATCATCCCAGGGCCAGGACTGTGACTCCAGATTGCACAGCAGGAAGCAGCTTGCCCAAAATCACCTGGTCATAAGTGAGCATCCTGTCCCGGCTGGCACAGCTCAAGGGCATCTGAGTCCAGGAGGAGGCTGGCCAGGTCTGGTCTGCCCGGGAAGGAGTCCCCGTCCTCTCTGCCTCCTGGGTGGTCCCTGCCACAGCTACCTGCCCGATTGCCTCCTCCTGCTTCTGCCAGCATGGTGACCTCTTTGTCCCAGCCATTAGGAGTATATTAGGCTGCAATTAGCACCGACATCTGGCCAATTAGGGGAAGATGAAGAATTAATTAGCTTGAGGATTTTGACTTCATGGCCACCTTCCACTGACTTGTTGTTCCAGGCTGTGACTGGTAAACAATTGCTCTGTGTCCTTCTGGGGGGGGGGTGTAGAATAGTCATTAAGGGGCGCCCCTCAGCGGGATCCTTGGGAGCCCCTTCACATACGTCACGTGAAGGAGGCAGGGGTGGGGGTGTGAAAGTGTCCTGGACTGGGGGCCGGAATCCCTGGGCCACCCTGTGACCTTACCAAGGCCATTTATTCCTGGGAGTCTCACTTTCTCCAAATACAGAATAAAGGGCTCCACTCCAAAGCAATCAGAGCAAAAGGATCCACAGGGACTCTCCCAGAAGCTTGGGAGAACATGACTCAAGGCCTGGTGTTAGGAAGATGGGAGATGCAGGGAGAGGGAAGAGAAGCAGCCCACACAGCCACCATATTGGAAAGGGTCGTGTCTGGCCAGGCTCCCAACGCCCACCAAGCCCTGACTCAGAGGGCAGGACTTGGGGCTCCAGGAGACACTGTATGGCTGGGATCCCCAGGGAACTTGTTTGCTCAGCCTGGATGTTTCAGGGGCTGGATTCGAGGCTCTAAGGTCCCTTCTGAGTCCAAATCTGACCCCTTGTCTTAGGGTCAGATAGGTGAAGTACTTGCTGGTCTGGGACCCAGCCAGGATAGAACTGTCCCAGGTGACATCTCAACAGTGGAGAGGCCACTTCTCCTTTCCAAAGGTCAGCACAGGAACCTGGCACAGATCAACCAAGGCAGGGAGGGAGAGGAAGGAGAAGGGGCAGCCCCACTGGGATGGGGGTGGGAGGGCTGGATGAAGACTGGTCAGCTGGACCTGACACATGACCTCTGACCCACAGGCAATCCCAGGTGTCATTAGGGGGCCTGAATCACCACTGCTCTCAGTGCCACCTGGAAAAACACCAGCCTCTGTTTTCCTCATCTGGTGGGTGGGACTGAACAAAGGCCTGGGTGAATATTAATTCTGCCCTGGGGAGTGAAGTCCTGTCACCTAGGGATGGCTTGTGATTGTGCTGTCAATGGGAGAGAGACAGAGGCAGAGGGGAGATAGGAGAAATAGTGAGACAGAGGCAGAAGAGGAAAGACAGACAGACAGACAGAGAAGGGGAGAGAGAGAAGGGAGAGAAACAGAAAGGAGAGAAAGAGAGGAGAGACAGAGACAGAGGGGAGATAGGAGTAACAGAGACAGAGACAGAAAGGGAGCTAGAGAAGAGAGAGAGAAACAGACAGATAGAAGGAGAGATAGAGAGGAGAGAGAGACAGAAGGGAGGATAGAAAAGAAAGAAAGACAGAAACAGAAGGGGAGATAGAAAAGAAGAGACAGAGACAGAGGGGAGATAGAGAGGAGAAATAGTGAGACAGAAGCAGAAGCAGAGATAGAGAAGAGAGACAGACAGACAGAAGGGGAGATAGAGAGGAAAGAGAGAGAGACAGAAGGGAGGATGAATAGAAAAGAGAGACAGAAACAGAAGGGAGATAGAAAAGGAAAGACAGAGACAGAAGGGAGGATATAGAGGAGAAACAGAGAGACAGAGACAGAAGGTGAGATAGAGAAGAGAGAAACAGAAAGAAGGAGAGATAGAGAGGAGAGAGAGAGAGAAGGGAGGATGAATAGAAAAGAGAGACAGAAACAGGAGAGATAGAAAGGAGAGATAGAGACAGAGGGGAGATAGAAAACAGAAACAGAGAGACAGTGACAGAAGGGGAGATAGGAGAGGGAGAGAGAGACAGAGACAGAGACAGAGACAGAAGGGGAGATAGAGAGGAGAGAGAAAG
>JAJPUD010030019.1:0-13456 GCA_023553655.1 Myrmecobius fasciatus
AGCTCTATCCATCATCAGTTGGTTTCCTATCACTGGGAGTTCTAAAGTAGAAGCTGGATAATCACTTAGCAATGATTACACAGATGGAATTTCTATCAAATAAAGGTTGGACTAGAAAACATTCTAACTGGCTTCTTAGTTAAAGATTCTGAAATTCTGTAGAATAACATATCAAATTTGAGTTCTAAATTTCACGTTAAGGTATAGTGGTGGAGAGGGAAAAAAAGCAGTCTGTGTTGTGCAGTGAATAGAGTTGGGGCTAGAATCAGAAAGATTCCTCTTCCTGAGTTGACATCTGTCCTCAGACATGAAATTTGTGACCCTGGGAAAATTTGCCACCATTCCTCATCTGTAAAATAAACTGGAGAAGGAAATGGAAACTTTAGTAATTTTATAAAAAAAAATGGTGACAATGATGTCACAAAAAGTCAGGTATAATTAATAAAGCATGATTCAACAAAAATTTATAAATGAGCATTTGCTACATATGGAGGTTGCAATAGATTATAAAATAAGTCAGTGGTCAACTTACAATGAAAATCTGTGTTCTGTAAGAACCATATATGTCCTTTTAAATCATATTCCCTCAGAACTTTCCTCCAGTGAAGAGGAAATTAGAGTAATAATTAAGAGTTATTTACCCAACTTTGTGCCAATAAATTTGATAATCTAAATGACATGGAGGAATATCTACAAAAATATAGATTGCCCAGGTTAACAGAAAAGGAAAGAAATTATTTAAATAGCCCTATTTTAGAAAAAGAAATAAAACAAGTTATTAATCAACTCCCTGAGAAAAAATCTCCAGGGCCAGATGGATTTACATGGGAATTCTACCAAACATTCAAAGAACAATTAATTCCAATACTAGATAAACTATTTGAAAAAAATAGGAAAAGAAGGTGTACTGCCAAATTCCTTCTATGGTACAGATATGGTACTGATAGCTAAACCAGGTAGGGTGAAAACCGAGGAGGAAAACTGTAGACCAATTCCCCTAATGAATATTGATGCAAAAATTTTAAACAAGATATTACCAATTAGATTACAGAAAGTCATCCCCAGGATAATACACTATGACCAAATAGATTTATACCAGGAATGCCGGGCTGGTTCAATATTAGGAAAACTATCAGCATAATCGATTATATTAATAAGCAAACTAACAAAAACCATATGATTATCTCCATAGATGCAGAAAAAGCCTTTGATAAAATCCAACACCCATTCCTATTAAAACACTAGAGTATAGGAATAAATGGGATTTTCCTTAAAATGATCAGTAGCATATATTTGAAACCATCAGCAAGCATCATATGTAATGGAAACAAACTAGAACCATTCCCAAAAGATCAGGAGTTAAACAAGGCAGCCCACTGTCATCATTACTATTTAATATTGCATTAGAAATGTTAGCTTTGGCAGTAAGAGAAGAAAAAGACATTAAAGGAATTAGAGTAGGTAATGAGGAAACCAAATTATCACTTTTTGCAGATGACATGATGGTATACTTAGAGAACCCTAGAGATTCAACTAAAAAACTACTAGAAACAATTCACAACTTTGGCAAAGTTGCAGGATTCAAAATTAATCCACATAAATCATCAGCATTCTTATATATTACCAACAAAGTTCAGCAGCAGGAGATAAAGAAATTCCATTCCAAATAGCAGATGATAGGATAAAATATTTGGGAATCTATCTGCCAAGGAAAAGTCAGAAACTATACGAACTAAATTACAAAACACTTTCCACACAAATAAAGTTAGATCTAGTCAATTGGAAAAACATCAAGTGCTCATGGGTAGGCCGAGCGAATATAATAAAAATGACAATACTACCCAAACTAATTTACTTATTTAGTGCCATACTAATCAAACTCCCAAGAAATTATTTTACAGATCTAGAAAAAATAGTAGCAAAGTTCATTTGGAAGAACAAAAGGTCAAGAATTTCAAGGGAATTAATTGAAAAAAAGGCCGATGAAGCTGGCCTTGCTATATCAGATCTAAAACTATACTATAAAGCAGCAGTCATCAAAACCATTTGGTACTGGCTAAGAAATAGAGTAGTCGATCAGTGGCAAGGATAGGATCACAGGACAAACTAGGCAATAACTATAGCAATTTAGTGTTTGATAAACCCAAAGACCCCAGCTTTTGGGATAAGTTCTCACCATTCAACAAAAACTGCTGGGGAAATCGGAAACTACTGTAGAAGATATTAGGGCTTGACCCACACCTAACACCATATACCAAAATAATATCTAAATGGGTTCATGATTTGGATATAAAGAGTGATGTTATAAGCAAATTAAAGCAACATCATATGGTTTAGCTCTCAGACCTGTGCAGATGGAATAAATGTATGTCCAAAGAAGAACTGGAACTCTTAATTGAACACCAGATAGATAATTTTAACTATAATAACATAAAAAGTTTTTGTACAAACGAAACTAATGCAGACAAGATTAGGAAGGAAGCAATAAATTGGGAAATCATCTTTACATTTAAGGGTTCTGGTAAAGGCTTCATTTCTAAAATATATAGAGAATTGTCTCATATTTATAAGAATTCAAGCCATTCTCAAATCAATAAATGGTCAAAGGATATGAACACCCAATTTTCAGATGATGAAATTAAAACTATTTTAGTCATATGAAAAGGTGCTCCAAATCACTATTGATAAGAGAAATGGAAATTAAGACAACTCTAAGGTACCACTATACACCTGTCAGATTGGCTAAAATGACAGGAAAAGATAATGATGAATATTGGTGGGGATGTGGGAAAACTGGGACACATACATTGTTGGTGGAACTGCAAACAGATCCAACCTTTTTGATATTCTGGAGAGCAATTTGAAACTATGCTCAAAAACTTATCAAACTGTGCATACCCTTTCATCCAGCAGTGTTGGGCTTATATCCCAAAGAGATCTTAAAGGAAGGAAAGGGCGCCACATGTGCAAGAATGTTTGTGGCAGCCCTTTTTGTAGTGGCTAGAAACTGGAACCTGAATGGATACCCATCAATTAGAGAATGGCTGAACAAATTATGGCATATGAATTTTATGTAATATTATTGTTCTATAAGAAACGACCAGCAGGATGATTTCAGAGAGGCCTGTAGAGACTTGTACGGACTGATGCTGAGTGAAATGAGCAGAACCAGGAGATCATTATATACAGCAACAACAATACTATATTATGATCGATTCTGATGGACATGGCTCTCTTCAACAATGAAATGTTTCAAACCAGTTCCACTTGTTCAGTGAAGAAAGCTATATACACCCAGAGAGAGGGATATGAAATGTGGGCCACAACATAACATTTTCATGCTCTCTATTGATGTTTGCCTTCATTGTGTTTCCTTTCTCTGATTTTTTTTTCTTGTAGATACGATTTTTCTTGCACAACAATGATGTGTGGAAATATGTATACATATATTCGATTTCTTAAGTATTCTAACATAATTATCATGTAGTGGATATCCTGCCATCTAGGGGAGGGGTGGGTACTAGGGGGGAAAATTTGTAACAGAAAGCTTTGTAAGCGTCAGTGTTGAAGAATTACTCATACATATGTTTTGCAAATAAAAAGTTTTAATAACAAAAATCATATTCCCTCCCTTACATGTTGTGAGTATATTTATCATTTGCCAAAACTCATCTATGTGTGGAACTCTTTTCAAAGTTTTTGGAATATTGTATGCTGATCATCTTAACAGGAACATATAGCAAAATGAGGGATGGATTACATAATTCTTTTGTTAGAGTTTTTCATCATCCTACCATCAATATTTCATTGTATCTTAGGACAAAATTTGTCACTTCTAGTTTAAGAGAAAATCACATAAAGAACTTCAAAGAGTAGCCATGAGAAAGGATTCCAGCTTTAGTTAACAGCAAAGAAAAGACTATTTCCTTCCTATAATGATCTCTGATAATATAATAATTATGTGATTAACATCACATAAAGATTACATTTTGGTTTATATTATTCCAGTTAGAAAAAAAAAATATATATATATATATATATATATATATATATATATACATATAAAATTTAAACATATATACATATATGTATATACATATGTTAAAAAGCTGAAGATAATCTTAGCAACTATTTACTCCAACCCTAAGTCAAGTAGAATTAGGAGGTTTCTCATTTGAACCAATTTTTATTTTGTTCCTTGAATCTGAACTTTGATGTGCATATGCATGTCAAGGCACAATATTATGAAATAATAATTTTCTCTCTCTAAACTTTAATATATAAACCTAAATAAAGCAAATCTTTTTGTATTTCTCTATATAATATATTATTGAAACTCCTGATAAAGTAGGAAGGGCAATAGATTTAATGTTAGGAGGCCTAGTTTCAAATCCTGGTTTTAACATTTAGAAATCATAAAAATTTGTGAAAGTTATTCATTCTTTTAAGTTCTAGGGTACAGTAAAAAGAGAAATATCTCTGCAGTCAGCGGACATCTATTCAAATTCCGCATATGAATTTTTTGTACCCATGTGACTTCAAGTAAGATCTTTCCCCTCCCTGAATTATAGTATAAAGTGAGGGGGTTGAACTACATGACTCCTAAGGTCTCTTCCATGTCTAGCTTTAGAATTCCATGAAAATATGAAGGGCTTTGACCAAATAACTTTAATAATAGCTTCTGACTTTAAATCTATGATTCTTTTGCTTGTACTAACCAGGGTTTCTTCCTGGCTGCCAACTCCAAAATAGAACATATCCCTTTTATCCACTATATTAATTTACTTCCCAGAGAAACCTGGAACTCTTGCTCATAGAATCATCCAAAATCTAGAAGGTGAACATTTTTCTTATCAATCCTAGAAAGAAGGCTCACTTTCTCCAAATAATGATTACATTAGATAATAATAACAAAGCATTTAACACATTGTTTGACATATAGAAGATGTTTGTTTACTGCTTAATTCTTTTCCTGCTGTGCAAAATGTATCCACCCTACTTTTTTTTACGTCATAGAATATAATATTGAGTATGCATTATCATGCTATAAAAGTGAAGTTAAGATAGTTGGAAAACATGAACCATTATTTTGGGGGCAAATTACGTCTAATGCGAAGCAATATGCCAATGTTTTTCAGTGCATAGAGAAGGCCACAGTTACACTTGCATTATTTTTCAATGTCACTTGTACATTTCAATGTACCCAAGTTCCTTTCATATATTTTCTTACTGCCCTTCATTTTTGGCATTAAAAAAGTCACATTTTTTCTATCAAAGAGGAAAACCATTGATGAATTATAATTGTCTTATTTTCTTCAGGAAAAAAGACAGAGTTCTTATTTTTTGACCTCTAGTTGAACCTCTATGGTGGTTGGCAAGTTGGTGAGCAAAAGTGTGTTGTACATGTGTTAAATGACTGAGTGTTCACTTGACATGCATAATTCTCCTCCCAGGTTGTTATTTATGCACAGTGTGCTAACCTGAAACAGATTTTCAGAGTGAATGGAGCTGTGAGTTGCAGGCCTGTCTTCAATTCTATGATTTTTATTTGAACTGTTAGGAATCCAAGTTTGGGGGAGAGACCAATTAACTCTGCATACAAGAGGTGGTTCATAAAAAGGGAAATACTTTTAAGTCTGCTATTTCCCTCTTTTAACACTGTCATTTATCATATTTGGAAACAGGTGTTCTTGGATTTGTTCTGCCCAAAACTTTTATCAGTGATATTTGTGAAAGTATACATAGCATGTTTAACATACTTGAGAATCATATGAAACTGGAATATCAGTTATTATGACCCAAAAAACTTTCATCAGAATTAACAATGGGTTAAACCTAATAAGATAAAATTTAGTAGTGGTTATATAAGGAATTATTAATCCTTGGATATTTCAATGTTTTTAGTTCCAAATCACAATATTACAGAATTTCAAAGTTTGAAGACACCTCAAATGTCATCTAGTCCAATCCTTATTTTAAAAAAAGAAACACCCTCTTACAACCTCCTGAGAAAGTGGTCATCTAGAGATAGTCCATTCCACTTTTGCAAAGCTCTATTGATAACAATTTTGTTTTGTTTCCCTATGTACTTTTTCTTTTTTATTAAAACTATTTTTAAAACACATGCTTAGAAAATTTTCAATATTCTCCCTTGTAAAACCTTTTTTTTTCCATTTTTTCCCTTTTCCCCCCACCCTTCACCTAGATGGCAAGTAATGTTACATATGTTAAACATGTGTAATTCTTCTATAAATATTTCCACAATAATCATGCTGCACAAAAAAAATCTGATCAAAAAGGAAAAAAATGAGAAAGAAAATAAAATGCAAGTCAACAATAACAAAAAAAGAGTGAAAATACTATGTTGTGATGCATACTTATTCTCCATAGTCCTCTCTCTGGGTGCAGATGGCTCTCTTCATGACAAGACCATTGAAAATGGCCTGAATCATCTTGTTGTTGAAAAGAGCCACATCCATTAGAATTGATCATCATATAATCTTGTTGCTGTGTATTTCTGTGGAAAGTGTTTTATAATCGTGTTCATTTAGTTCCTGACTTTGCCTTGGAAGGTAGATACTGCCACATATTTTACATTATCTACAATTATTTTAAATGATTTCTTTTTGTATCTCTTGTTGCTGGACTTTGTTGGTAATAAAAAAAAATGCTGATGATTTATATGGATTAATTTTGTGTTCTGTAACTTTGCTAGAGTTGTGAATTATTTTTAGTAGTTGAGTGGATTTTCTAGGATTCTCTAAGTATACCATCATATTATCTGCAAAGAGTAATAATTTGTTTTCCTCATTCCCTGCTCTAATTACATGGATTGTTTTTCCTTCTCTTATTGACAAAACTAATATTTCTAATACAATATTTAATAATAATGGTGACAATGGGCAAGCTTTTTTCACCCCTGATCTTACTGGGAATGGTTCTACTTAATTCCCATTACATATAAAGCTTGCTGATGGTTTTAAATATATGCTACTTATCATTTGAAGGAAAATTTAATTATTCATATACTTGTTGGTGTTTTTCATACAAATGGGTGTTAGATTTTGTCAAATGCCTTTCTGCATCTGAGACAATCATATGATTTTTGTTAGTTTGGTTATTAATATAGTCATTTATGTTAATAATTTTCCTAATATTGAGCTATCCTTGCATTCCTGTCATGGGGAATTATTCTGGGGACAATTTACTTGCTAATATTTTACTTAAGATTTGTATTAATGTTTATTAAGGAAACTGATCAATAATTTTCTTTCTCTGTTTTGGCCCTACTTACTTTAGGTATCAGCACCATATCTATGGCATAAAAAGAATTTGATAGAATTCCTTATTTCCCTATTTTTCCAAATACTTTTCATAGTATTATTGGAAATAATTGCTTTTTAAATATTTGGTATAATTCATATGTAAATCCATCTGGCCCTGGAAACTTTTTCTTAGGGAAATGATTAATAGCTTCCTCAATTTTTTTTAAATGGGACTATTTAAGTTATTAATTTTCTCCTCTGTTAATCTGGGGTATAGGAGCAGCTAGGTGACACAGTGAATAGAGCATCAGCCCTGAATTCAGGAGGACCTGAGTTCAAATCTGGATTCAGACACTTAACACTTCCTAGCTGTGTAACCCTGGGCAAGTCACTTAACCCTAATTGAATAAAAAAAAAAATATATGGGTGATCTATATTTTTGTAAGTATTCATTCTTTTCATTTAAATTATCAGATTTATTGGCATACATTTGGGCAAAATACCTCCTAATTATTGCTCTAATTTTCTTTTGATTGGTGGAAAGTTCATCCTTTTCAATTTTGATGCATACAATTTGATTTTCTTCTTAATTTTTCAATCAAATTAATTAAAGTTTTATCTAATTTGTTGCTTTTTTTTATAAAACCTAATCTTGATTTTGTTTGTTAGTTCAATAGTTTTCTTACTTTCAATTGTATTAATCTCCCCTATTTTCAGAATTTCAAATATGATATTTAATAGTTTTTTTTTCATTTGTTCTTTTTCTAGCTTTTTTATTTGCATATCCAATTCATTTTATGCAAGTAAACATCTAGAGATTTAAAACTACCCCTAAAATCTGCTTTGCTGCATCTCATAAATTTTGGTATGTTGTCTCATTATTGTCATTTTCTTGGATGAAATTATCAGTTGGGTCTGTAACTTGCTGTTTCACCCATTCATTATTTAGGATCAGGTTATTTAGTTTCCAATTAATTTTTTGCCTATTTTTCCCTGGCACATTTTTATTTCACTATGATCTGGAAAAGATGCATTTACTATTTCTTGTTTTCTGTAATGGATTTTGAGATTTTTATGCCCTAATATATGGTCAATTTTTTGTGTAGGTTCCATGTACTCCTAAGAAAAAAAAGTATATTCCTTTCTATCCCCATTCTGTTTTCCTGAAAGGTCTATCATATCTCACTTTTCTAAAATTCTATTTCCCTTCTTAACTTCTTTCTTATTTTTGTGGTTTAATTTATCCAGTTCTGAGAGAGCAAGATTGAGATTTCCTACTAGTACAGTTTTGCTCTCTACTTTTCTTGCTGCTCTCTTAACTTCTCCTCTAGGAATCTGGATGTCATACCACTTGGGGCATATATGTTTACTATTGATATTACTTCATTATCTATGGTACTCTTTAGCAAGATGTAGTTTCCTTCCTTATCTCTTTTAATTAGATTCATTTTTTTCTTTTGATTGAACTGAGATCAGGATCACTATTCCTGATTTTTTTTTCATTTCAGCTGAATTCTTCTCCAGCCTTTTACCTGTACTCTGTATGTATCATTCTGCTTTTAATGTGTTTCTTGTAAACAATATATTGTAGGATTCTGGATTTTAACTAATTAATTCAGTTTCTTATCTGCTTCCATTTTATGGGAGAATTCATCCCATTTACATTCACAGTTAAATTACTGTATTTCCGGCCATCTTATTTTCCCTAAATTATAATATTCTCTTTCCTTTCCCCCTTTCCCTCCTCCCCTATATTTGGCTTCTGACAACCACATCCCCTAAACAGTCCTCCCCTTTTACAGCCCTCCTCCCTTTTTTAATACTATTTCCCTTCTACTTCTCTCTTCTATTAGTCTCTCCTTTCCTTTTCCCTGTCATATTTTCCTATAGAGTGAAATATGTTTCCTCAAGAAGCTAAATATGTCTGATATTCTTTCTTTGAGCCAAATCTGATGATACAGATTCACAAGGTGCTCATCCCTTTACTTTCTTTCCCTCAGTTACAATAGGTGTGTGTGTGTGTGTGTGTGTGTGTGTGTGTGTGTGTGTGGTGTATATTTTATCTTATGGAATAATTTCAATTGCCTACAACTTAATTCTACAATTAATTTCAAATGAATCACCTGCACAAAAACAGTATGGGATGACTCCTAAGGAGTTTTTCAATTACATCATTTTTGACACTTAATATTTAATTAATATTAAATGAATTACAACTGATATTATCAAAGAAAGATTATGATTAAACCTCCCAAAATGTTCTATTACCAGAAGAAAGTCTGGTGTACTTTAAGATCCAATATAACGTGTGCAACTACAACATTATGGATACTATGAGGACATGGTGGTATAATTGTGGGGACAGTAATTCATTGAAGATTTTACCACTCAGCAGTTAATATACATTTTTTTAATATTGTGGGAATTTTAGTAGGCTCAATATGAGTCAAAAATACAACAAAGCAGACAAAAATAAATAAAAGCTAATACTAAGGACTGCATTAATAGAATAATAATTTGTAGTAGTAAGGAGGTGATAACCTCAAACTATTATGTCAGATGACACTTGTAATACTCTATTCAGTTTTATATATCACATTTTGGCAATGATATGCTCAAATCAAAGAGTTCCTTGAAAAGAACAACCAGCATGGTGAAGGTAGTGGATATTAGATTACATAATCACCAGTAAATGATTTGGGACTGGTTATCCTGGGAGAAAAAAAGGCTTAGTGGGCACATGATAGCTACTTTAATGTAGTTGAAAGGCTGCTGTGTGAAAAATGAATTGGAATTATTTTACTGGCTTCAGAATTTAGGACTAAAATCAATTAATATATATTGCAGAAAGAGTCTTTATGTTTTCAAAATATCTTAATATTTTGAACTGTCCACAAGCAGATAAAAAAGACTGCTTTAGGAAGTAGTGAGAATGTCTATGAATGTCTTCAAACAAGCTTTATGATCACTTGTCAAATTATAGAAAGAGTTTCTGCTTATCCATAGGCTGGAGCTCTGAAATACTGTCCCACTCCACATTTCTAGGATTCTATTGCATGGATTGAGTTTTGTCATTTTAATTCTTGAAATGCCATCATGAACTTTAAGGATCAAAAAGATCTACTGTTGTAGGAGATTTCAAACACCATCTTGTCCAAACCTCTCATTTTAGAGGTTTCAGAATCTGAGACACTGGGAGGTTAAATGGCTTATATTAGGTCCTTAATGTATATTTGTTATTCATTATAACAAACATTGCAAATCCATAAGTCATCCATTCAGCAAAAGTTTGCAACTAAATTTAAAATTTTTAATTTTCAAGTATAATTTCAAAATTGCAGTGTCTTCATTTTTATTTAATGTCCAACTCAAGCCATGCCCATGAAAAATCATGTAGAACTCAATTTCTATCTGAGTGAGCCGCTAAATGACAGCAGATAGATTACTATGCCTGGAGATAGAAAGGTTCATATTCCTGAATTCAAATCTAGCCTCAAACACTTACTAGTTATATCACTCAGGGCAATCATATAACTGTTTCCCTGATTTTCTTCCTCTGTAAAATGATCTGCAAAAGGAAATGACAAACCACTCCAATATCTTTCCCTAGAAAACCCCAAATAGGGTCACAAAAATCAGGGAAAAAATGAAAATAACTAAATAATGTCTCTTTGAGATATAAAAGAAAGGAGAGTATATTTTCAAGAAGAAGAATGACAGGTGTGGATAGGATATAAAAAAAACAGTTGATAGAACATTTAGTTTGGGGAATTCCTAGTAATCTAATTTTACTGTTAATGGACTCATGAAAATAAATAATATGAAATAAAATTACAAAGGCAGGCTAGAGCAAGCCTATTGAGGGCCTTAAAGATTAAATTTAGAAGTATATACACTATATTAAGGAATGGGGTTTATTATAGGTTTTTGAGTAGGGAAGCAACATCATTAGTCATGTGACTTAGGAAGATTATTTTGATAGTAAAGTGGAGGATGGATTGCAGAGAGCTGAGATTAAGCAATAAGATCAAGTAGCTAGGTATTACTAAAAAATCAGATAAGAAATGGCAAGTATGCTAAGTAATAAAGTGATCATATGAGTTCAGAGAAGAGGATGCATAAGAGGTATCATAGGTATCAAATTCACATTATTTTGCAATAGATTAAATATGAAAGATGATGGTAAGGAAAAAGTAATAAATTATTTCAAGGTTTTGAACCTGGATGAATAAGGGGAACATTTTGTAAACAGAAATAAATAAATGTACAGAAGGAGCATGTTTAGGAGGAAAATAGTGAATTATGTTTTTGGATATATTGCATTTTAAATGACTAAACTAGGAGATATAATTATTTTTATTCTATTAATGTACTTTTTTGGTCTATGATTAAAAAAAATCAGAGAATATCAGAATCAGAAGGGATGAAGAATCCTTTCTACAATATTCTTTTAAAGTTGTCATTCAGCCTTTGCTTGAAGATCTCTAGTGAAGTTTTTCTCACCTGTTCTTGAAGTAAACACATCAAATTATCTTTTTTCAAAAACCTTAAATCTCATTACCTATTGTTGACTCTTTGTTTCTACTTCTATACTCTAGGACAAGCTAAACAATTTTAATTAAACTTATTCATGAATACTCTTCAAATATTTAGAAAGAAACATTTTCCACTGTCCTCTTTGTGAAGCCAAATTTCCTCATTCCCTTCATATAACCATTATACATATATATACATACACATATACATATATATATATATATATATATAAAATCTCTAGGCTTTTTGTTTTCAAACAAGTCTAGTCAACCTTTTCTGCACACATACCCCTTTGTGAGTGATTTTCATAAAAACTGGCACCTGGAACTGAACAGATATATTCTGATTAAGAACCTATACAGGAAAATTATAACCTTAATCATCCTAAATGCAATATATATCTGAAACTTATTCAGTTGACTTATTACCTATTTTTAACAAGGTTTCAGTCCCAGGATATAGTCAAATAAAAACTCAAGTTTATTTTTCCCACATGAAAAGTTAATTGCCAAGGCCTACTTCCCTTATCTTTTGTATGTAATTAAGTTTAATGCAAGTGTAGGATTTTTATATGTATTCCCACTGTTTCACTTTTTTTGTTGTTGTTTTAATCCATTTTCTTATCTTCTATAGGTCATTTGGGAATGCCAATTCTACCATTCATCATGCAAGGTATCCCTCCTGAAATCACATTATTTGAAAATTTGATAAACTTGTCTTCTATGCCTTCACCCTTCCAACTAATTGATATAAATGTTGAACAGACTAGGGCCAATGGCAGATCCCTGGTGTACTCCACTAGAGATCTCTTTCTAGGATGACCTTGATACATTAATCATTAGTAGAATTATGTCATTTAAATAGCTCCAAATTGACTTAATTGTGCTGTTATCCAGACCACAGTATCTGTCTTGCTCACATGGATAAAGTAAGGTACTTTGTCAAATGCCTTGTGGAAATGCAGGTATATGGGGTCTATAACGTTCTTCTTATAATATTTAAGAAAAAAGAAATTAATACTGGTTCAGAGTTATTGCTTTTCTTTTTCTAATTAATGTACAACCATCCCATTAATAATGAGCTGTTGTTTCAAACCAGTTCCAATTGTTCAGTGAAGAAAGCCATATACACCCAGAGAAAGGGATGTGAAATGTGGACCATAACATAATATCTCCATGCTCTCTATTGATGTTTGCTTGCATTGTGTTTCCTTTCTCAGATTTTTTTTTTTGTTGAGATATGATTTTTCTTGCAAAACAAGATGTGTGGAAATATGTATACATATATTTGATTTGTCAAGTATTTTCTTTTTTTGTAATTTTATTTTATTTATTTTTTTTTGATGGTAAATTTTTTTTTATTTTTTTTATTTGCATAACATATGTGTGGGTAATTCTTCAACAATAACCCTTACATAGCTTTCCGTTACAAATTTTTCCCCCCAACTCCCCACCCCTCCCCTAGATGGCAGGATATCCACTACATGTTAATTATGTTAAAATATTGGCAAATCGAATATATGTATACATATTTCCAAACTTATCATTGTTGTGCAAGAAAAATCTTATCTACACAAAAGATATATCAGATAAAGGAAACACAATGTAAGCAAACATCAATCAAGGAGTATGAGAATGTTATGTTGTGGTCCACAA
>JAJPUD010030020.1:0-13456 GCA_023553655.1 Myrmecobius fasciatus
CACACACACACACACACACACACACACACACACACACACACACACACCACACACTTCATTGATAAAGACGGAGAGGGATGGACCTGCACACTAATGCCAGGGGTCACCATTCTCTCTTACACACACACACACACACACACACACACACACACACACACACACACACACACACACACCCAGGGTGGGAGTAGGAGAAATAAAGGCTGCCAACCCAGCTGCTCCTCAGCTTCTAGACACTCAGAGCAGAATAACCTAATCCTCAACTCCCCCAACCTGGAAAAACGGCCGTTTTCCCTCTGGAGAAGGAAGATTTCATACCCTAACAGAGAGATTTGAAGCACTGAGCCATAATAACAAGACGGAAGGATCTAATGGATACTAAAATATTCATTGATAGGGATGAGGCTCAAATCAAAGCCAAGAGTCACTCAATATTCAGATCTATTCCCTATTCCCCAAGCTCCATTCTATTTCTGTCTGTCTCTTGTTTCTCTGTCTCTCCCTCCTATCTCTCTGTCAGGCTCGGTCAGAGCCTGTCAGGCTCAGACTTTTTCTTTTATCTTTAAAATAATTAGACTAAAGAGGGATCTTAGGTCAGGTTTTGGGAAAAGACATGGATATAAAAGGGGGCAAGTTCCCAGCCCTCTTTCTGGCCCCATCTGCCTCAATAGCAGTTATAATTCTCCCCATCTTCAGAAATCTCCTAGTTCGGGGGACCAATGACACTAAAGACCAAACCTTTTTTGGGGGGAGCAGGGGGGTAGGGAGGAATTAGGAAGCACATCACACTCACAAAATCCTGTCTCCACTCAAGCCATATTCCAATCAACCAGTTTTCTCTCAAGTGCTAAACTAATCAATAAGGTTAGGTATTTACTGAGCATCTATTATTCATTCAACACTGTTGCAAGATGCAGAAGTCTAAAATATGTTTCTTCAGTTTAGGAAGTTTACAATGTAGTTGGAGAGACTACACATGAAACAATAGCAAACAATACAAGGCAATATATAATTAAATGCAAAATTGATATTACTGACTGCAAATAATGCAGGAGTTCAGAGGAAAATGGATGACGATTGGAGACAGAGAATCTAGAGTTTAAAAGTACCTCAGAGGTTGTCCTTATGTAACTTCCTATCTATGTTGTAAACCTTTCTAGCATTTCTGACCTTCTGTTTGAAAGTTCTTGGGTAACAAAAGTTCACTCCTTCACCAAGGAATTTAATTCTATTGTTGGACAACTCATCTTTATAAAGTTCTTTCATTATTTTCTTCCAGCTGAAATTTGCCTTCTTGTAACCACAACCTAGCTCTTCCTTCTGAAACATCTCAGAACAAATGTTCTTTCTCTTCTACAAGATGCCATATCAAATTTAATAAGGGAAACATTCAAGTCCTCCCCCTTGGGTTCACAAAATCAGATGCACAAATACAGGCTAGAGAAGACATGTAGGCTAGAAAAGATGGAAAAGATCTGAGGGTGTTTGTAGACCAAAATTTCCATGTGTGCAGAAAATGAAACATGACAGTCCCAGTCATAGGTTTGCCTAATCCTAGGCCCTTATAAAGAGACATAGTTTTCAGAAAGAGGAAGGTGATGGTTTCTCTCTAACTAGAGGAAACCAGATTTGCATCATGACCTGGGTCACTATTGTTTCAGACAGAGGCTTTAGTTCTATGACATTGGTCAAGGACATTGGTAAACTGGAAACTATCCAGAGAAAGGTGACCAGAATGATTCCAAGTCTGGATGGACATACCATATAAGGATCAATTTTAAAACAAACAAACAAACAAAAAAAAAAAAAACACCAGGTGATCCTGGAGAAAAGTATTGTCATGTATAATAAGGAACACACTTGCTCCCCTTGGCTCCAGAGAACAAAACTAGGATGGGATCTGCTGAGAGATTTTGACTATGTGTAGGGAAAATTTTTGTTAACAATCAGGACTGTTCAAAAGTAGAATGACTGGCTTTGGGGAGTGAGCTTCCCATCACTGCTGGTTTTTAAGGAGAAACAATGTCCAATTTTCAGAGATGTTATATAAGGGATGAACTGGGTTAAGTGACCCTGAAAGTCCCTTACAAACCAAAGACTCTGTGTGAAATGTATGAAGATAGTTATTGTCTCCCTTTAGTCTTCTCTCACTTAAAAACATTCCCAGTCTCTTAAACAATATACCTCATGATTTCCATACTCTTCAGTTTCTTCTTCTGGATTAACTCTAATTAACCAGTCCCTCTTTAAGAGTCAATATTCCTGATGTGTTCTAACCATCGGAGTACTGTAGTACTGTTACTTAGATCCAAGTGCTATATTTTTAGTAGTCTATGCTTTATAAAAGTCGTTATATGTCACACTGATGATTCTAATTTAATTTATTAAGTCAACTAAAATCCCTGCTCTCAAATCAAGACTCCTTTAGCCTGTATTTAGGCAATTTGTTTTTTGAACCTAGATGAGGACTTTACATCTCTCCCGGGTAAATTTCATACTGTTCATTTCTGTGCAGGATTCATTGTAAATACCAAGTTCATTTTGAATCTTGACTTAACATAACAGCTACCCTTCCCTGTTTTGCCATCTACAAATATGATAAGCCTGCCTTCTGTGTCTGCATCTAAATCAATAATAAAAATGGTAACTAGGGAAGGGTCAAGAACACAGTCCTGTAGCATGCCACTAGAAAGCTCTCTCCAAGATTACATCGATTCATTAATCAACTCTCTTTGAGTACAGTTGTTCAACCAGTTCCAAATCTGCCTAACTGTAGTATCATCCAGCCTACATCAATCAGTCAGTCAATAAACATTTATTAACTGTGCCAAATGTTGTGCTAAGTGCTGGGGATGAAAAGAAAGTGAAAATGTAGTCCTACCCTTCAAGGAGCTCACAATCTAATAGGGGAAATGGCATGCAAATAAATATATACATACAAACAGTGGATAAAAAGGAAATAATTGAGAAAGGGAATAAACTAGAAATGAGGTATGGGAAAAGTTTTCCTGTGGAAGGTGGGATTTTAGTTGAGACCTGAAGGAAGCAAGGAGGCAGAGATGAGGAAGGAGAATATTACAGGTGAGGGATACAGCATGAGAAAATGCTTGGGATTGGGAAATGGAGTGTCTTGTTTGTGGAACAGCAAGGAGACCAGTGTCACTAGGTCAAAGTATACAAAGGGGAAGTATAAGATCTAAGAGTGGAGATTAATGGGGGGATAAGTTATGAAGGGCTTTAAATGTCAAACAGATTTTCCATTTGATCCTGGAGATGGTAGGGAACTACTGAGTTTACTGAGTATGGGGATGACATAGTTGGACCTGCATTTTAGGTGGTTGAATGGAGACTGACTGGAGTGGGGAGAGGCTTGTGGCAGGGAGACCCACCAGTTGGCTATTGCAATAATATAGGTTTGAGGTGATGTGGGCCTGCACCAGGGTGAGAACAGTACCAGAGGAGAGAAGGGGCATAGCAAAGATGAGACAGACAAGTCTTGGCAATAATTTGGATTTAGGGGAAGGGGAAGAGTCCAAGTCACTCCTAGGTTAAGAGCCTGGGGGATTGGGAGGAGATGGGAAGGGTTTGGAGGAAAGATACTGAATTCTGTTTTAGACCTGTTGAGTTTAAAGTATATATAGTGGTAATCCTATCACAAAAAAGGAAATGAGATTCACCCACCATAGCTTCTTCCTAGGGATGCTAGTTCCTTGGGATGTCTGCCTTCTTTTCTGGGAGTTCAGGTCCTTAAGTGCCAATCACTTTAGTGTTTATTTTATCATTCTTTTGTTAATTATTTAAATGACTTGTGGATGCATTTAATTAGACTGAAAGGGTCTTGAGTGCCCAGGACCACATTTGACACTTCTTTTAAATCTCACACACTATCTAGCATGATGCATATGACTAGCATTTATAGAGAGCTTTAAGGTTTACAAAGCACTTAACATATATGTTATCTCACTCAATTCTCACAGTAACTCTGTGAAGTAGGTATTATTATCCCCATTTTACAGACAAGGAAATTGAGACTGAGATTGCCTAGGATCACACAGAAAATGTCTGAGGAAGGATTTGTATTGAAATCTTTCTGACTCTAGGTCTGGTACTCTCTTCATTACACCATGTAGCTCCCCACATACATAGGTATACAAAGACACACAAATATATATGTGTATATGTATACACATGTATATATCTACTTATCTACTGGCAGCTAGGTGGTATAATGCATAGGCACTGACCCTAGAGTAATAAAAATCTCATTTCAAATTCTTCCTCAGACTCTGTGTCACCTTATTATATATCACCATATTATATACACACTTACACATACAAATATATGTGCCCAGGATTACAAGTTGAATATATATGTGTATATTATATGTATATACATTAGATACATGTATTCATGCAAGCAAGTATTTTCTCAACCACTCCCTAAATTAAATGCATTGTCATTTTTTACATTTGTACAATCTAGTATCTAATATAGTGCTTTCCATATAATAAAAACTTAATGGTTGCTGAATTATTGAACCAAATAGTAGGAACCCAATAGAAAACTGTAGAATAAAAGAGGTGAAGTTTTTAAACTCATGTTTAAATGGGTATATATGTGTGTAATATAGCACAAGGGTGCCATCCTGGTACTAAAATCCCTTTAATTTATGTTGGTTTTATTTAGTATACTAATTTGTCCTTCCCACTGGACAAAGAGAAAAATCTCTGAAGAGATATTTCATGGGTTGCATCCCACAGCCAGCTCATACTGTTCTCAAATGCATGTGGACTCCCCCACTCCAGTGACCTGTGGATTCCTTCTACTCTTTCTCAACCACAACACTGTTTATAAGGATCTCAGGAAGTGGCAGGAAGGGGAGTCATAGGAGGGGGGTGAGCAAATTAGTGTTGCTATAACTTTCTTCATCCTTAAAGTAGACACTCTGGTGATTGAATGAGGTGGAAAAATTCCTGAGAGCAATGAACTCAAGCCACACTCAGGACAAGCCCTGACCTCCCTCTAATTTTACGTCCCACTCTCAGACCCACACACACAACTCTCACCGTCACAAAGACCGACATGCAACAATATACAAACTTTCACAAATGGACCTACTCATTTATACATATATGAAAAAAAGAGGAAAAGGAAAAAAATAAAGAGATTAAAGAAATATGTGACCTGTGAAGTAGAGGTAGGGATAGAATAAAAGGGTAAAAAAGAAAAAAGACTACAAGACTCATTGGTATTCCTAATGGGAAAAAAAAAAATATGAGCAATTGTAGAATGGGGGAGAGGATCAAGAGAAAGAAGAGGAAAAGAATAATGGCCAAAAATGGAGATGGGAAAACAAAGAGGAGATTATTGAAAGAATGGAAATTTAGCATAAATCAATAGAAAATGAGAAGGGCAAAGAATGGAGGCAGATATAGAAGCACAGGGATGGGGAGAATATCAATAAAGGTCACATTTATGGCAAGAGGCATCTTGGTAATAAATATTCATTAAATAACCAAAGGGTAAATGGCACTTTTTCCCAGTTAATGTGCACTATGGAGAGGGGGTGGGTATGTTCAAAGGCTGGAGAAATGCCTGAGTTCTTCTTGATGGCAGGAGTGGTTAATACAAGTAACAAACTGCTAGCTGGGATGACAACTCTTATGTCCAGTCTGATCCCCAGTAGAACCTGCTCCCACAATTCTGCACTACTCGTCCATCACTGCAGAGACACTAAGGTGGGGGTCTGGAGAGGCTGAAAGAAAAGTCACTTCATTCTCTTTCTGCCTCCCATCTCACCAGGGCTAATGGAGCTTAAACCCAGCCCTCTCCACCCCTTCCTTCTGCCCCGAGGAAAGGGCCCTGGCTCCTCCCCACTCTCTGGGCACCAGGCTGGCAACCTGCCCAGCTGGGCCTCATAGACACGAACTGGCATTCAGCCAATTTTTTGGCTCCCTGGGCTCTGGCATGCTGCCACCTGCACCACCTCCTGCAGCACCCCACCCCCTCTCCCCCCATACATGCCAGGGTGCAGCTGTGGCCCTACACCACCTCCAAGAGTAGCTTCCTTTGCCCTTGTGTCTCTCCCCTAGGGACTAGGGCTGGAACTGAGCTACAACATCAGTTTAATTCTGCAAAGAAGGTCCAGGTGGCACACCCACCTACTGTGTGCTTTTGAACCAACCAATGGTGGGCAGGCATAGGGCACTGCCAGCTTCCTCAGAGAAGAGTGCCCTCTTGGGTATCCATTCAGAGCTTCAGAACTAATAGGACCTCAAAATCAATCTGATAGACTGCTTTTTAAAAAGCATGTACCGAGTGCCCCTAATCAGATCTCTACTTTCTCTTAATTTCTTACCTTCTACCTGCTCCCAATCCTTTGTCTTTCTAAAGCTATAACTAGTCTTAGAATTTCTTTTTTTTTTTTTGCTGAGGCAATTGGGGTTAAGTGACTTGCCCAGGGTCACACAGCTAGGAAGTGTTAAGTGTCTGAGGTCATATTTGAACTCAGGTCCTTCTGACTTCAGGGCTCTATCCCCTGCACCATCTAGCTGCCTAGGGGCATTTTTTTAAACAAGATTTTGAAAGGCCTGGCTTCAAATACTGACTCGGCCACTTAAAATCTGTTCAAAAATGTTAAGTGTTTTGGAGAACTCAATTTCCATTTCTGGGCCTTCCCTTCATCATTCCTCCATAAAAAAAAGAGGTTCTAAGGAGAGGATTCCAAGGGCTCCTCCAGTAAATCTCTGGTCCTCTGATAACAGATTTATTTACAACTAGCTCAACCCCAGCAATCCCCACTCAGTAACCTCAGGTTGAATTCTTCCTTATTTGATCCTAGGGTTTAAACTTCCCCACTGCGCCCCTCCCCCTCTTAATCTCAGGGGTTTCTCCCTCATTTTGGGGTACTAAGGCCCAAGTAATTTCAGAGGAAAGGAACCGGCCCATCCAGCTTGGTGCAATCAGCCTAAGGTGCTGAGGGAGCCACCGAGTCACCCCAGATCTGGGCCAGGACCTGTTCAGACCTGAGCTGGCCACTCCCTGGGAGGAGAGCCCCCACCCCCTACCCTGAGGGGTTATGGTGCAACCTTCAAAGTGCGACCTGTCCCTGAGCCAACAAGGAGCAGCCACCCCAAAAGGGGTTGTGTGCCTGCCTGCCCGCAGAGGGGCTGGTGAGGGGGAGGGAACAATTAGCCTGGCTGGTGCCTGGCGCCTGCTGCCCCAGAGGGGCACCTGGGGTGCTCTACTGAAGCTCTGACCTCCTGCTGAACCAAAGGCACCTCACCGCTGAGCCAGGCTGGCTGCTGTGAGTCCGGAGCAATGGGGGAGAGCTGAGAGTCCTCCTTAGAGTCCTTCTGGAGTACCTGCCTCCGCTGGGGCAAGCTCCCACTATTTCTCAGGCCTAGGGAGGGATGAGATCTTTCTCTTTCTGATAGCCCAGTTTTTTCCCCCTCAGGCCCTACTCCTGACCACAGACACCTGGTCATTGCATCATCAAAGGGGAAGGGATCCACCAGAGCCCAGCCTTCCCACAACTCAAGAGAGCCAACCGTTGCCTTTCCTGATTCCCACGTTCCCTCCCATTGTCATTTTGTCCCTTCCTACATCCCCCCAGGCCAGCAGTCACTCACAAATCTGACCCCCGGATTTTTACAGTCACCTTAGGTCACCCAGGCTGTGGCTTTAGTTATCCCAAGACAAGACCTGTTCTTGGGTAACACACAAGTCTGGGAGAGAAAGCTCTGCCCTCTCTGGGATGGCCTTGGAGCAGGCAAGGGCACTGGAAGGAGGGAAGGCTGCCATTTCTGCCATTTATCTCCTCTACTTCTGAAGGCTAGGCAGTAGCCCTGAACTCTCCATGGTGACTCTGACCCCAAGAGCAGGAATGTTCCATTTGCTGCCACCAAAATAGTGGCTACAACAGCAAGGGGGAAGGTATTCTCCCTGTGTGAAGATAACCAAAGCACTGAGTCTGGCCAGTATCTGGCCAGCAATGCCCTATGAGCGTTGCCCCAGACTCCCTGATGCTGCCTGGAAATGGCACTCCATCCAGCCTTTGCATCTGGGGCTGAATAATTTCCAAGTGTGAGTTCTGCATGGGTGTCCTGGATCCAGACTGAGAAGTGAGACAGGGAAAAAGATTCGCTGGGTAGATAGAATATTTGTCCTTTGGAGCTATCCAGCATTCATACCCATCTTTCCAAATGTTCTCATCCCACAGGGACCCAGGTAAGCTATTCAGAAGCAGGGAAAAGGGAGGAGAGAGGAAGAGAGGGAAGGCAGCAGACATACCAGAGAATCTTACCTTTCTTCCTACAGAGAATTTCTGTAACTATCTCTTGATCTCTCCACTACCTGCTGAAACCAGATAAAATTCTGTCAGTCAAGTAAGAACGGAGCCTTCTCCTAGCAAGGCAAAGCCATGCGTTCCATCACCACAAAGTACTAATATATGAAAAGGATATTGACACATTGCTTTTTATCCTTCAGGGAGTTCCTTCATCCAACACCCAAACTATCCTATGCAAAGAGGCCTACGTATAATCGTGATTATGTCCCAAATTGCATCATGGTACCTCTGCTTGTAGTAGAGGAGAATGTAGCCTCCGGAGACAGGAGTTGTTTTAGGTCATGTCTGATTCTTCCTGAACCCTCTTAGGGTTTTCTTGGCAAAGAAACTGCAGTGGTTTGCCACTTTCTTCTCTAGCTCATTTTACAGATGGGGAAACTGAGGCAAACAGGGTTATATCACTTGCTCAGGGTCACACAGCTAGTGACTGAAGCTGGATTTGAACCCAGGGAGATGTGTCCTTCTGACTCCAGACCCGAACTCTATTCACTAGCTGCTCATTGGTAGACAGGAGAGCTGAGTTCAAATCCTGGTTCTATCAGTGTGACCTCAGACAAATCACTTAAATCTCTCTAAGCATCAATTTCCTTATTATAAAACTAAGGGATTGCATTCGATGATCTCCAAGACCCCTTCTAGGGCTAAAATATATGATTTGAAGATCTATGATCTTAGAAGTCTCTCTACAATGAAATGCGATCCACTAAGATCTCTGGAGATCTAGAATTCTCTGTTCATTTCAATTTTTGTTCTAATCTCTGAGATATGGATGTGTCATAGTAGTTCTTTTCAGTGGGGTCCCAAGAGTTTTGTGGATTAAGCTTAGTCATATTTAATAACTAGGTAGGATTGGGTGAAGAGGTTGAAATTTGAAGACCTTTTTCCTACAGAGCTGCATCAGCACATGTTCCCAGGATTCAAAAGCAAAACAAGATAAAATACAATTAAATTTTTGTTGTCTGGAATAACACTACTTTAGGCCTGCTTCCTGAGCTGTTTTGGTTTCTGAATCACTTTAGAATGGTCCTTAGAATACTTCTTACTTTCTCTCCTTATCCCACCCCACTAATCCTCCAAAAGAAATTCTACTACTATCATCACCATCATCACCATCAATCTTACCACTACCAGGAAAAACTAGCGACTTACTATGATGTAGCATTTTAAGGTTTACAAAAGCACTTTCCGCAACAACATAGAAACTCTATACCATAAGCACAATGTGGGTATTGAAATCCAACTTCTCTGCTTCGGGGCAACTAAGGAATTTTCCTGGCCAATACAAATGCAGCCTCAGAGTCTTTGGAAACTCCAGGCATTTTTGAGTAGTGCCAAATGATTGGCTGCTCTGGGGATTTATTAAGAGCTCTGTTGTTAAGCACTGCACTCAAGCAAAAGTCCTTGGGCATGGAACCAACACATTAGGGAAAATGAGGAATGCCCCCTCTTTTTTTTTTTTTTCCAGCTATCCCCAAGGGTGTCACCTAGAAGAGAAAAAACAGAGGCTCACAGCTGGATATTCTGGTATCCTCACCTCTCCCTCGGGGGATGACTATCCCCCGAGGGAGAGGTGAGGATACCTTATCATCAACTGCTTAAACCCCAGCAGATCAATGATACAAGCAATAAATATTAAAGAATTCCTAGAGTTCCCCATAATTAGAAAAAGAATGACACTCCATCTTGCTGATATGATCCTTTGTGCTTGACAAAGAACTTTTACTTATTATCCTGGTAAAGTACTAGGGTAGATATTATTCTTCCCATTTTATAGAGGAGCAAACTGAGGCTCAGAGGTGAGCCAGGTGTCTGGATCTCTAGTCTGGGTAACTATTGTCCTGGAATCTCTCTCTGAGTCTTGTTTTCTCATCTTTAAAATGAGGCAGTTGAACTAGATACCTTTATCTTTCCTTACAAGATTGAAATCTATGTTTCTGGAATTCAGCACTATTCCCTAGATTCATCCCACCTTCTGTCCACATGTCCAGGCCCAAAATTCACTCTTCCACCTAAGATTAAGGAAGGCAGGAATTAGTCATTTCTTCACCATTTCTGCCATTTTTTGGAGACAGACGCCAGCAAACGAATAAATACACACCCTATGTAGATTTCTTCTACCCAGATTCCAGTCCCGAGCCTGCCTCGGTGGCTGGACAGCCCCTCTAAAACCGCTCTGTACCAAGGGGAGCTCCCTGTCTGGCTTGAGCAGCCCCTCTATCCTGGTACAAAGCTCTGTTCTAATGGATTAGGAGCTTGGCCCCCGGTTGCCATGGGAACGTGGGACCAGCCTCAGGCACTGCCTTAGCAACTGGGTCACACAGAGTACCCAGCCTGCCTAAACCCACACTTTGCTGGGGATCGCTCCCCTGGTGGTCTCCACTTCAGAGAGGCCCCGGGGAAAGGGAGCTGCGCGGGCTAGCAGCCTCGTTAAATCAGCCCGTCCTCTGGAGCGAAATCAGAGCTGGGACAGAGGAGGGAGCAGCTGGCAGCCCAGGGGCTGGAGGGGAGGGAGGAGGGGGCCAGAAGAAAGCGGAGACCTAGGAGACAGGATGCACTCCCTAAATGCTGGAGTCTCCGGGAAAGCCCCAGAGCCACCTAGCTGGAAAGACTGGCTTTTTCTCGGTCCTTGCAGCGGGAGGAAAGGCCAGGAGTACTCCTGACCTGCACCCCTCCCCCCATTCCCAGGAAAACAGTACCTGGTCAAGGAGGAAGCTGCTTCCGTCGGCGGGGTCTTCTCCCTGCCCTGGAGCCTCGCTCCAGCTAGGAAGCCCCCTCTCTCTGCCCCTCCCCCCACGCCAGCCCCTTACTCTGGGGGAGCGCTGGGCCCTTTTCTTTGGATAATCCACGGGAATTTGGCTTCCCAACAGCATTCACCACGACTTCTGTCTCTGGGGCGCCTTCCCTGCTTCCTGTCCCAGTAGAGGAGTTTGGCTGTTGCTGTTCCACCCACTAGTCCTGTGGGTCCCAGGAAATGCAGGGCCCCAAGCCAAGACTCCACCCCTTCTCTGTTTACGGGATGTGTAAGGTGGCTCCTGGCTCCTGGACTCTCCCCAGATTACTACCTCGTCAGCGTTCCAGTTTTTAGCCGTAATCCCATGTTTTTCCTACTGGGGGGGGGAGGCGTCTTTCAGGGATCCCGAATAGCCTTCTAGGAGCTGAGGGAGAGACCGGGTTTAGGGCAAACGCGAGGACGCGAGGCAAGCTAATGGCGCTGAATCTCACCAGCGCAGGTCTGGCTCGCCTGGATTCTGCGGGGCTTTCTGTGCCCCTCACTCTGGTTTGTTTGGTTTGGTTTGGTTTGGTTTTTTTCCCCCTATCCTGCCGTAGCCCGCCTATGGTTCGCTTCCCAATGGAGGCAAAAAGACTGGCCAAAGGAGCTAGCTTCAGTTTTCCCCTGTGTTCCACCTGCCCTCTCCACCCTCCATTCCCTCCCCTTCCATTACCGGGACCTGAGAATAAAGGTAAATCCGGCGATGCTGGGGAGGGCTATAGCCCTCCAAAGAAGGACAATTCAAGGGTCATATTAATAAGTTTGGTAAGAATGGAAAAGACCTCTAGATCTGTCAGGGGAGAAGTTGGCGCGCCGGACCTGAAGTCAGGAAGGTCTGAGTTCACACATAGCCTCAGACACCTCCGATTTACGTGATCCCCCCCTCCCCCATTTGCCTTAATTCACTGGAAAAGGAAATGGCAAATCCCATTCAGACTGAACAATAAATTTATTTGCCCTTTGAGGTTGTAGGTGGAGAGGCAATCCCGTCCTTCTGGACCTGAGGTCAGAAGACCGAAGGTTCAAATCCAAAGTCTAGTAACACTTTCTACTCATCTTTAAATGAGAATTACAAATTATCTGTAGTAGTCATCTGCCAGATTCAAATGAGATCACATATTGTAAACTTTAAAGTGTTATGTTTTTTTAATTTATGCAATAAAACAAGCATTTCCATAAGATATGTACAACTTGATATTCCTCTTAAATTCACCAAAATTATCAGGTCAGTTTCTATTTTCTTTTTCTTTTGGTATGGATTGTGATTTCAATGATATTTTCTTTTACTTTTGGTGTGGATTTGTTTAACATAGGTATAATAAAAAAAAGATGATTGCACTTGAAACGGCAAATCTACTAGGTACAACTTGGATATTCCTCTTAAATCCACCAAAATTATCAGGTCAATTTCTATTTTTTTTTTTCCTTTTGGTGTGGACTTGTGATTTCAGTGGTAATTTCTTTTACTTTTGATACGGATTTGTTATTTCTATGGTATAAGAAATTCCCTCAGCAAATGCAGATTGGCAACTCTTTGGCAGTTTTTGATTATAAAAAGCTGATTGGCTCAGGATTCACAAAGCCAGTGTGTTTCAGAGGCTTGACTTGTATCCTGGTCTTTGTAATGGAGATTGGCCAGCCTGCCATGCACACAGAATTCCTTCCTGCTATGTAAAAATATCAGTTATTATTAAGTTGCTTTACTTCTCTGGAGTTGATGCTCTCTAGGATCCCTTCCTTTCCTTGATCCTAATGATTTTTAATCCTATCTCTTAATGATGATTTGCCCAGTAACCTCAGATAAGATACTTGGATTCTGTGTGTCCTTGTTCCTTTATCTTCTGAGTAAGGTAATAACACACAGGGCAGTTCCGGTAACAACCAGTTTGAGATGTCAGTGGCTTGAACCGGCTGGTCAGTGGGACTGGCTGGAATTACAGCTGCTATTTTGTAAAGTGGGAGGATTCTCAGTCCTTTTCACTTCTAAAGCTAAACTCTTGGTACTTTTCTCCCTGAGCCGAACAGATTTAACTGTCTGGAGACGCCCAGTCTCTGGATTGTCTGTTTACCAATAATCCTCATGATTCTTCATTTCTATCTAGCAGGATCATTCCTCATGTTTGCAAAGGGTTTTAAGATCATATGACCCTTTATCATATACCCTTCCCAACAATCCTGCCGGTAGACTATACCCATTTTATAGCTGGAGAAATTAAAGGCATGGTTAAATAATTTTTCAATATCATTGAGGCTGACCATGGCAGAGTCCATTTATATCATTAATCTAGTGCTGGAAGGGACTATAGAGGTTATTTAATTCAACCCTCTTATTTTA
>JAJPUD010030021.1:0-13455 GCA_023553655.1 Myrmecobius fasciatus
TATGCCAATAAAGTTGGGCAAAGTAACTCCTGATTATTGCTCTAATTTCCTCTTCATTGGTGGAAAGTTCTCCCTTTTCATTTTTGAGAATAACAATTTGATTTTCCTCTTTCCTTTTTCTAATCAAATTAACTAGAGGTTTATCTATTTTGTTGGTTTTTTCATAAAACCAACTTTTAGTTTTATTTGTTAATTCAATAGTTTTTTTACTTTCAATTTTACTAATCTCTCCTTTTATTTTTAGGATTTCAAGTTTGGTATTGGATTGGGGGTTTTTAATTTGTTCTTTCTCTAGCTTTTTTAGTTGCAAGCCCAATTCATTGATTTTCTCTTTTTCTATTTTATGCAAATAAGCATCTAGAGATATAAAATCCCTCTTATTACCGCTTTGGCTGTATCCCACAAATTTTGGTATGTGGTCTCATTATTGTCATTCTTTTGGATGAAATTAGTAATTGTGTCTGTAATTTGCTGTTTCACCCATTCATTCTTTAGCATAAAATTATTTAGTTTCCAATTGCTTTTTGGACTATTTTCTCCTGGCCTTATATTGCATGTGATTTTTATTCTGTCATGATCTGAAAAAAATGCATTTATTATTTCTGCCTTCCTGCATTTGATTTTGAGGTTTTTGTTCACCTGAAGCATAATAGATTCTGCTCCAGCCTTTTACCTTCATCCTGTATGTATCTCTATGTTTTAGATTTGTTTCTTGTATACAACATATTGTTGCATTCTGGTTTTTAATCCACTCTGCTATCTGCTTCTGCTTTAAGGGAGAGTTCATTCCATTCACATTCACAGTTAAAATAACTAATTCTGTATTTCCTGCCATCTTATTTACCCTAGCTTATGCTTTTCTCTTTCTTATCCTCTTCCCTCCTTCCTACTATTTTGCTTTTGATAACCACTTCCCTCAAACAATCCTTCCCCTTTAGAGCCCCAGCCACCCCTTTTTCCCCCTTTCCCTCCTGTTTCCTTATAAGTACATCTATTATTCCCTCAAAGCCAAATCTGATGAGATGGAGATTAACCCAATTCTCATTCCCCTCCCTTTTTTCCCCTCAATCATTATAGGTTTTCTTTGCCTCTACATGTGATGTAATTTCCCTTATTTTACCTCCTTTTCCTCTTCTTCCAGTGTTATCCCTTTTCTACCTCTAATTTCTTTTTCAGTTTATCATATCCTAATAATCATAAAATCACAGTAATCATATCATAATAATCATAAAATCACAGTAATCATATCATAATCATAATGTAATAATAGATTCATAAAATCAACCCTCATTCTATAAGTATCTATAACATAAATATAGTTCTCAAGAGTTTTTTTTTTCTTGTTACCTTTTTATGTTTCTCTTGTGTTCTGTGTTTGTAGATCAAATTTTTTGTTCAGTTCTGGTCTTTTCAGTAGAATTAGGTGAAATTCTCCTATGTCATTGAATGACCATCTTCTTCCCTGGAAGATAATGCTCATTCTAGCAGGGTAACTTATTCTTGGCTGTAACCCGAGTTCCTTTGCCCTTTGCAATATCTGATTCCAGGCCCTTTGATCATTCAAAGTAGAAGCTTCTAGGTCCTGTGTGATCCTAATTGTGGCTCCCTGATATTTAAATTGTTTCTTTCTGGCTTCTCTTAATATCTTTTCCTTGGTATGATAGTTCTGGAATACAGCCACGATATTTCTGGGTCCTTAATTTTTGGGTTTCTTTCAGGAGGTGATTGGTGGATTGTTTCAAGGAGTATTTTGTCTTCTGGGTGTAAAATATCAGGGCAGTTTTCTTTTATTATTTCCTGGAAGATAGTGTGTAGGTTCTTTTTTTCATCATGGCTTTCAGGAAACCCTATAATCCTTAGATTGTCTCTCCTAGATCTATTTTCCAGATCAGTTGTTTTTCCTAGGAGATATTTCATGTTTTTCTCTATCTTTTCATTTTTTTGTTTTTGTTTGACTGATTCTTGAAGTCTTGATGAGTCATTAATTTCCAATTGTTCGATTCTAATTTTTAATGTCTTATTTTCTTCAGTTACTGTTTTTAGTTCCTTTTGCAATTGACCATTTACATTCTTTTGTTCATTGCATTCTTTTTCCATTTTTCTATTTTATTTTGCATTGATCTCATTTCGTTTCCCCATGTTTCTTCTAACTCTCTTTTAAGGTTTTTTATGCAATCTTCAAAGAAAGCCTTGTGACATGGAGACCAGTTTATGTCTCTCTTTGGGGCTTTTTCTGGAGTTGCTTAACCTTTAGGGGCCTCAGGATTTGAGGTCTGTTCTTCCCTCTCTCCATAAAAGTTGTTTATGGTGAGAGCTCTTTTTGGTTTTTTATTCATTTTTTTTAAAGGTGTGAGGTCTATTTAAGGCAAAGTTGGGACAGCTGCTTTAGTTCACCCTGGGGCAGTTCTGCTGATTGAATTATTTCAGGTACTGGGCAGTTCTGCTGATTGAATTATTTCCTGTGCTGATCAGTCCTGCTGATTGATTGATCGCCCTAGGGTGCTGTGTAATGGCAGCTAGGTCCTATGCTCATCAGGGGTTCAGTGGTTCACAATCTACCCCCCACAAAAGGCAGACCCTCCAAACCATCTGCCCACAATCAGGACAGATTGGCCCACGAGGCCCCCAGAAGATTCCCAGGCGTGTGAAAAGCACAATGCTCCCACTCCTGTTCCGACTCCTGTTCCAGCTCCATGCTTCAGCTCCCTGCCCTGGCCTCCCTGTGCTGCAGTCTGGGTTCAGCAGACCACCCCCTTGCCCGATTAAAACAGATCTGTTTTGAAGTTCTTCCAGAGTATCTTCTTCTAGAATCGTATTGTCCTCCAGATATTGTGGATTTTTTTTTTTTTTGCTTCAAAAATCAGTCTAGAGGCTTCATATGTTGTTGGTTTGAGGGAAAGTTAGAGGAGGTTACAGAGACTCCTGTCTGATCTCCGCCACCATGGCTCCACCCCCAGAAGTCCCAAATTATCATTCTAGATCAATCTTATGTTATTCCTATGCATAACTTAGCAACATTGGCTTATTTGCCATTATTTAAACATGAAATTGCTTCTCATACCATCATGCCTTTATCAGGCTACCTCAGTAGTCCAGAATATTCTTGTTTCTCACATCCACATCGTAGATTTCCAAACTTCTCTCTGTTGTCTTTAAACATATGATACTGGTAAAGTATGAATGTACTTTATCCAAAAGCTCTCTAATTAAAGGTATAATACAGATATTACTTTTTTCAAAAGACCTTTTCTAATTGTGCTATTTGTTAGTATTTTCTATTCCTTTCTCCCACAATTATTTTCTATTTATTCCATATTGATGGTTAGGATGGTTATCCATGTATATCTTGTATTCTCTCAGTTAATTTTTAGGTTCTGGGGGGCAGAGACTGTTTCCCTTCTGTTTTTCTACCTCCCCACTCACTAGCACATTTCATAATACACAACAAGGCAGAAAATGCAGAGAGAGAATATAGAAACAAATGGAAGAAATAAAATCTGCCTGCAGTCAATGTTTTGCTTGTTTCTACTGGTAGAATCCAGGTGTTAAAGAAGAACACTGGAAAACGATTTTCCCCAAACCATTTCTTTTCCTTAGCTGTCTTTCTGGAGGCTTTCAAAAACAATAATATGAAGGACTAAATTAAATTTTTTGTCCATTTCTCTTGGATTTTGGCCCCTTGAGGACATATATAAATGAGACTAACGAAATATCTGTTAAGTACTGAGTAATCTTTGGTAATACATTAAATTGAGAAGTAATTTTAAGCTGCATTTGAATTTAATAAGTGTTTCATGGAATTCAGATTTCTCTGGCTTGGCCAAATTTTATTTTGCTGTAGCAATAGGTACAATAACATTTACTTTCTTTCCAAATTAGTACATTATAATTCAGAGTACTTAGTTGAGAAGATGGTGCTGATTAGCTGGAGAACTAGTAAGCAAATTGTGACATATGGGTATAATGAAATATTATTGTGCCACAAGAATTTGTGAAATGGACAATTTCAGAGAAACTCAGGGATGCAGGATAACTTACTCAATTACAACGTATTAGAAAAATAATAACAACAATACCACCACAGAAAGATCTGAGAACTCCAATGCAATGACACAATATAATTCTACATAACCAACAATAAAATACAGCACAATCCTCCTGCCAGAGTGAAAATTACTAAATGAGTAATGGTAATTAAATTACCAAGTGAGAAATACATTTTTTTAAATGGGCAATGAGGGATATTGTTTCATTGATTATAAGTATTTGTTGAGGGATTGTTTTTTAACTTCTGTTTATTGAGGATAGGGTCAAATAATAAATATTTATTAAAAAAGAAAACAATAAATCCTCAATTGGGCCCTCTTGGAAGCATATTCTTTTACCAATTCTGTAAGGAGACAGAAATCCATTTCCAATATCTTACTGTGGCAAAGAAGTGACCTTGATTTCATGTAGTTATGAAGCATATTCTCTCACATTTCCTAGAAAAAACTTCAATTATATGGCAGTGACTTAATATGTGTCTTCCAGCTAATACCACCTTGGCTAATCCCAGGGAAATTCATTCCCAGAAGAAAAAGGAGAAATGTTAAAAGTAGGAAAATGATATATTTGTAGAGACCAAGTATATTCATTTTTGGTAGTAAAAATGTGATAGACTTGGGATATCAATATTAAGACATATCAATATGACTATTCAAAAATTATTGGTAGTTTATTTCAGTAATCACTTGTTGCATTTGTTTATGCAAGAATTTTATTTTTCTAATGATGAGGTAACTGAAGCTCATAATTATATGCTGTTAAGTTTTTGAGACAAGATTCATATTTCAATTTTTTTTGTTCCTCATAATTTACTTGCTAGTTTTTATAAATTGTAAAGTATAATATAAATGTAAAATATTGTTCATAGTCCATTTACTTTTGGGCTAGTGGAAATTATGATTTTTTTTCCTTTAATCCAAATATAGACAAATCAAAAGTGTTCAATTCACCTGAGATGCATTAGTACTAAATGTATATTTTGTTTTTGTTTCTAACTGTTTATCTTTGGCAATGAAATCATGAGATAGTTATTTTTCATATATTGCTTCATGTCAGAAAGAATATTTTATATATTTTTTCTGGATAGTGTAGCTACTTAGAGTTTCTAAAAAATTTAGAGGTAGTTTAACACAGGTTTTCTCTCTGAATCAACACAATATCATTGACATAATTTTCTCAGATACAGGAATCCATTATCTGTGTTTTACCAATAGCAATCTTAGCTATGTATTCAAAATTATCTGCGAATCATTTTTCTGATTCATCTCCAAATGGTTATCAAATAAGTTTAATAAGTTATTTTAGACAATTAATTTATTTTTGCAACTGTTGAATAAGCATTCAAAACTTATTCATCTTTTTTCCATTTAAATGATTAATTTTTGAAAAAAAGTGAAATGTAAAGACTACAATGGCTATATAGAATGATGGAAAATAGATCATACTTGAAGTCAAATAGTTTAGGTCTCTATTCCAAGTCTGCTACTTATTACCTAGGTGAACTTGGTCATTCTTGGACCTCAATTTTTTCATTGGAAAATCAGAGAGTTCAAAGATATTATCCTTAAAGTCTCTTTTGGATGAGATCTCTCTTTTAGATCCCTCATATCAGCCTTTGTTCTCTACTCCCCCCCAATAATCTTTATTAATTAATGTTTGAATGATTCTGAGTAAGTTCTTAAATAAATTTGTATAGAGAATCTTATCTCTTTGCTAAACTAGTTGATCATTATTTAAAACAGTTTGGGTGAAGCATTTCTATAAACTGTAATGTTTCTTACAGTTTAATGATTTTCTGATTCTTTGATTTTCTTCAGAATTTTTTATTTTTGAAATGACAGCAAACTTTTCATGTTGTGATTTTTAACAGAACATATCTCACTGGATTTCATAATACTCTTCCAAATTTTATTTCCCTAAATTTAATATTGAAATAAATATTGCTATGTTATACTATGCTTGACAATATTAAATTTAAGAATCTCACTCTGCTACTGCAAACTAAGTTTCCTATTAGGATACATACTCAATCAATTCAATTCTGCCAGGAAGCCACAGACATTTAATATAGGGTATATTTTATTTCATATGAAAAGCAACTACAAATTTTAGAGAAAAATAGCTATATTCAAAAGATATAGTGGAAAAAGGTTAGATGTAGCAAAAGCAGAATCCTGATTCTGAAAGTTACTAATTTTGAAAGTTACATGGACTAATTGTTTTACTTCCTCAAAAAATTATTATAAAAATTCTATAGATAGTAAAGTTCTGCAGATAAAAATGAGTAATTTAGCATTCTTTTCAAAATATTATGAAGTTTTACTTTGTAACTCAATCTATATCTATGTATTCATAATTGTAGTGCAAAACCTTTTTTTTGTTCCTCTTTTTCTGTCTCTATGTGAATATTTATCTCTCCATCTTTTATTTGTATTTCAATTTCTCTCTCATTTCTGTCTGTCTCTCTCTGCTTGAGACATAAAACTTGCTTGATTCAGGCTTCTTTGCTCTAGACATGGCTTATATGTTTTACTTTTTCTGAAAATATTTATCTAATTATTACTTTTCTATTGAGTTTTTGGGTGAACATGTAATTTCTCCCTTTCTATGACATTAGAAGTAGGAAGCATACCAGATGAATCTGAGTAAACATTTTCTTCCATTTTATGAAAAGTATGGTCCTCGCATTTGCTTTGGTGAAGTATTCTGTTGTAAGATCAATGACATCCACTATATCAGCCACAAAGACAGGTGGAAGGCTTTGTGAAACCTAGTTTTGTCTGTATTCCAGAACAGTCTTTCCATTTCTTAATTCTACCTGATCTGGTCCAAAGATCATCATATCTGAGATCCTAGAGATTTCCCCTTTCCTACTCAGTAGAGATCCAATTCTATCCACTCAGTTATGACTGAGATCTAGATATATCTTTGGTGTCTCATTTTAGACCATAAATCTGTTGTGTGAATGAAATTGTGTTATAAATACCTCTTGAATTATTTAGTAGTGGCTTCCCTGAAGCTTTTGTGATAGCTTTCTTTAAATTCCCAAGAAGGCCAAGTGCATTGAGGGAGAAAAGACTTGTATAAAACAAAAAGTCTGCTATGTTTAAGATGACTTTGTGAAAAAGTTTAAAATTATTTAATATTTCATGCTATGGCTCAAAAAACACTGAAATGAGAACCAGAAGACACAAGTTCTAATCTTGTCCCTGCCATTGTCTGTTTGTATGAATCTGAACAAGTCGCTTAACTATTCTCTCTTAGTTTCCTTATCTGTCAAAGTGAGGATGAATGAGACTGGACCATTTTGAAATCTCTGGATTAATTTTTTGCTCTAATATTCTAGGATACTTTATGCTCAGAATATTTTACTTCATTTTTTAATCTAATTTTGTCCATTTATTGATCAGTTTTTTCTTTGTCATAATCCATTATGGTATTTTTGTTCAAATACTTTGCTGCATTGTTCCATTATTTAACCATTTCTTCTTCACTTTCTATTCTTTGCAGAGGATATTCATCAAAACTGACATTTTGATAGTGAGGAGGATCCCACCTGTTTTCAGTGATACTTGCTAGGTCACAATCTCTTCCACTCTTCACTCATCTCATTCCCACAAGTTCATCCCTCACTCCTTGTCAATACATGTCCTGGCTCTGAATAGTAGAAAAGATCTCAGCTTTCTCAAAATAGGTAGGACTTTTTTATAATTCTGATATTTATTTGAATAATATGATTCTCCAGTGTGATGGACCATGAAAAGAGGAAACAAGAATAGCTATTTATTTAAAAAAAAGCAGTGAAATCACATTAAAGTAAAGATATAGTCTGTTGATTTTATTACCATGGTGGGAACTAGACTGTTTTTTGAGAAAAATTTCCCCTTACTATCCTTCACAAGTCTATTATTTATATGTGAGGTTGGGTTTCTTCTAAATTATATGTTGTCCCAATCTTGAATATTTTCTATATATTTTAGGCATGAGGTATCTCAATAATCTGCACAAATAATAAAGTGTAAAAAATGCCAAAGTATGCCCATTTGTCTTCTGGGCAGTAGGAAAGACATTTTCTATTGATGTAAATTTCATGGTACTTAAGTGGAATTTAATCTGAAATATTGATTGCTCAACATATCTTAGTATTTGTTGCTTTTTAATATGAGGGAATTCTCTTATGTGAGATTATCTTCAGGCAATTACATTATCTGTAATGCAATTTCAGGATTCCCTAATATGGGCTTTCTAGGGCAAGGTGTCACATCAATTAAAATAAAACTCCTTTTACTTTTTGTTAAACAGAGCTTTTGAGAACATTAAATGAGACGACTCCAAAGAAGCATCTGGACTATAGTTCCAGAGGAAAATGTTTTATTTCAGAGTCTCACTATCAAGCCATTTATAGGGCAACTTATCACACAAACACCCTACAGTATCTTATAATAGAAATCAATAGCTCTGCAAAAAGAATTTAGATGCAATTTAGCCATATGCTACATCAGAGAGAGAGAAAAAAAATTGGAATATTCTGAAGTAAAAAAAAAACTGCTGTAGATATTGTTCTCACCTTATCTTATATCATGGTGTACATTCATACATTCAATTCTCATCAGATAAAGGAAAAAAAAAACAAATATGCTACCTCAGCTCCTATTATAGGTATTACTATGCCCATAAATTGCTTTTAGACTCTAATGAACACTCCTTTGCTATCCAAAAAATGTCCTTTTCAAATAAAAGAAATATCTTTATCTAAATATCATATATTTTAAATCATTATGATACAAGGATAAAAAAGGTTTCTGACTATTGCATGTGGGAATGAATTAGAGAGATTAGTAAACAGATTATCCATATATATTCAAGTGAAAATCCTTCCCTCCCCCCAAAAAAAACTAAAAAAGAAGAATGAAGAATGATTATGATAATTTAGCGAAATGAAATAAGTTATGCTTATAGGGGTCAGGGGAAAATGCATCAGAGCACGTCACTCCCTTTTTTAATTTAATGTACTTGAGCATTGCTCTGGAAAGTCCTCTTTCCCTAAGCTTCCCAGATAGCACTCGACAAATATGTCCTCCTTTTTTTCCTAAAGCTCAATATCATTAGCCAATTTATCTGATTTTCCCCTTTTTCCTCTAATAACAATAAAAAATTAATAAACATTTAATGCTATTAGAAATCACAACAACAAAGGGCTATGTGCCCCATGCTTTTCTAGACCCTAGATAGAGGGTATCATGGTTTTGCAAATTACAATTTCTTTAGACCTAAAGTTGGGAAAACTGATTATCTCAAAGTACTCAAAAGTATGAATCCACATATCCTTCACAGATTTAAGCATTCAGGTGACACAGATTTCAGAATACTGGCTCTGCCAAGACTCAGAGACCAGATGCCATATGCTTTAGGATGAGAATATGGCATTAGAATCACGTTAGTTCAGTTTCTGGGGAACATATTTATCAAATAATTACTTGACTAAATTTCCTGAATGGAACATGCTGCCTAAACATATTCTTCACACTAGTGTCTGAAGTGGCAAACTGCACTCTCAGTGATGCTGTTCTCCATCATCACAAGACCTTTGGGGAGAGGTGTGTGTGTCTACAAATAAAAGATTCTTTCCTTGCACTATCAGCAATTTCCCACTAACTGTTGCACTTTTTTCTATGGCTAAAAGTTGTCATTTGTCCATGGAAAATTTCCTTTCCTTTTCTCTATGCTTTCTTGTACTGCCACAGTATCTTCATCCATCCACTATCCATATTTTCTCCACCAGTCTCATTTCATGATGCCTTCAAGGATAAGCCCGATTCCCTTCATTCTAGATATCTTTGGACCATTTTCCAGGGCTAACAAAACCTGACTATGTCCGAAAGACATCTCTTTCTGTCCTCTTGTCCTCTTCATTACTTATATGATTAATTTACACCTCTTCTTTTACTCATCGTTGTACATATTGATGAATCATCCTTAAATTTTGTTTCTGACTAACCTTCCTATTTTCAGTATTTTGGTTAATTTTATCAATTACATGTATATAATACCATTGGGGCATGATTCTGGGAAGATAGCAGAAGAGGTTGGTAAATTTCAAGATCTCCCTATTTTTCCCACAAATAGAACAAATTTGCACCTCAAGGAGAATATAGACTAGTGAAAAATCAAAAAGACTTGGAGCAGAGCACAGATCTTCCCGATACAAACAGAGAAGATCTGAAGAAAGACCCTGGGCTGGAGATTAACCTGACTGAAGTACAAACATCCCCAGGCTAGTTTCATAGAAATACTCAATGGGGAGCTCTGGGGTGATCTGGGTGTGACTGAAGCCTCAGTAGGAGCTGCAGAAACTTTCACCTTTGGTCTGTTTGTGCAATTGTCTAACTCCCAAAAGATGAAGTGAACCTGGCAGATTGAGAACACCCGACCCATTTGTGCTGCTGAGACGGGGTCCTGGGTGTTGGGTGAGAAGGAACTAGCAGTGAGTGCAGAAGCAATGAAAGCAGGGATACTGCTGGCCATGGGCACATGCAGATAGGTGGAGCTCTTGGTTTGGAATTTTTAATCAGAGTGGAGAACTGAAAGGAAGCTTGAGGCATCATTCCCCCAACCCAAAATTAGAGGTGTTTACATTAATTTCTCTTATTTAAAAACAAGTGAACTGGCAAAGAAGAAAGAACCCCATCATTGAAACATTATGGGAACAGAGAAGACCTGTTTGTTTCATTTTCAGTGGAGGGCTCTTTACCAAAACCAAAAGCTTGTACCCCAGAGTATTAATGAAATGACTCCTTGCCCAGAGAGAATTTGTAAAAGAACTCAATAAACAGTTTAAAAATCAAATGATACACATTGAGGAAAAACAAAAAAAAATCCAAGAAAAGCAAAAACATTTTGAAAAACAAAGTTAACCAAATAGAAAAAGAGATAAAGAATTTCCAAGATGAAAATAATTTTTTGAAAATTAGAATTGGGCAAGGGGAAGCCAGTGAATGTATGTGTATGAGAAACCTAGAAATAACAAAACAGATTACAAAGAATGAGAAAATAGAACAGAATGTGAAATATCTAATAAAAATAAATGATAGATCTGGAGAACAATCAAGAAGAGAAAATATAATAATAATTGGTGCGCCAGAAAGTTGCTATCAAAAAGTGAACCTTGACACAATAATGCAGGAAATAATCCAAGAAAATTGTCTTAGAGTAATAGAACATGAAGGCAAAGTAGATATAGAAAAAAAATCCACTGATTACCACTTTAAAAAGATCCTTTGTAGAAAATACACAGGAATATTATTACCAAAATTTAAAATTCCCAAATCAAAGAGAAAATTTTGCAAGAAACAAGAAAAAATGCAAGAAAAAGCTACCATTAGTATTGTGCAAGATTTATCAACAGCTCATATGGGATCATATGTACTGACAATCAAAAGAACTAGATATGTGGCCAAAAATATCATATTCAGCAAAATTATCTAAAATTTTGAATTATAAAAAATGGACATTCAGTGAACTTGTGGATTTTCAGCACTTTCTATCAACCAAACCCAAACCTAACAGAAACTTTAACATCTAAAACCCAATATGAAAGATCAATTTTAAGGAACTCAATATGGACATATTGTTTAAACATGGACAAATTCTTTATGTTATTTTTACATGAGAAATGTGTATTCTACATTTAAGATTCACATGAATAATAGCGTAGCTCAAAAGAAAGATTGGCAAAGTTAAGGTAAAAATAGCAATCATGTTATATAAATAAGGTGCAGAGAAAGAAAAGACACAGAGGTATTAGAGGGCGCAGGAGGTCTCATAGTTCTGAAAACCTATTCACATTGAAAATGGGTTCAATAGGCAAGACTACATATATACCATGAAAGGTATAGTACCTTCCAAAATTTATAAAGAAATAACAGGAGGAATGGGAAGACAAGGAAGCAAAGAAGATGAGAGGGATACATCAATGGGAGGAGGATAAGTAATAGCAAGGCAAGTTAGAAGCAGTATGAAAACAATGAGTCAGGAGGAATAGGAAAGATATTTGTATATGTAAAGAAAGGAGGTGTGTATGTCTCTTATGTGTGTGCATGTATCTACATATATCTATGTATGCAAACATAAATATATCCTTTCTTAACTACTAGCGTGCTTGGGGTGATGAGTGGGATGAAAGGGAGAAAAGTAAAGTAAATAAGTTGCACCACAGAGAAACAGTGAACAATTTACAAAGAAGTAAAGAAAAAATGGCAATTCATGAATATAATTTCTTCTATAAACAGACACACTCACACATATATTTTCTTGATCTGGTAATTTGCTGTTATGTATTTTGGATTTTTTCTGATGTCCTGCTGGATACATGACAATGTTGTCTTTTGTTTTGCTTTATTTTGTTTTGTATTTCTCTTCTGTTTTTCTTTTCTTCTTACTGTTTTTCATAATTAAAAAAAGAAGCAAAAAAAGTAAAAAAAATAAAAAATACATAATATTGTCATGATTGGCCCCTGCTTTTTACTCATATAATCTCTTAGTATAAGTTGCTGTCATCTCTTATTTAGATTACTGAAATAGATTTTTTCCCCTTTATCCAATTGTTTCCAGTTTTTCCAATTTCCCAAATATCTTTAAGGTAATTGTTAAATTAATATAACTAAGATACATATATGACACCAATTACTGGTTTTAATTATATGTAGCAATAAAAACATGATTGTTGAGAATTTGGAAAGAGAAACAGTGATCATTAAGAGCCAATATGTTTTCATTAAAGTCAGATCACATTTGACTTATTTAATTTTTTTTTGAAAAGGTACATATTTTTATTTATTTTTTTATAAAGCTTTTTATTTACAAAACATATGAGTGACCTTTCAACATTGACCTTTGCAAAAAAACTTTTTTTTTCCCCAGGCTTTTCTTTTCTTCCCCCCCCCCCCCCACCCCTAGAGGACAGGTATTTTATTACTTGTAGATAGGATAAATTATATGACAAATACAATTCATGTATACATATCTATACAGTTATCTTACTGCACAAGAAACATCAGATCTAGAAAGAGAAGAAGAAAAAAACAACCTAAGAAGGAAAACAGAATGCATGGAAATATTCACAGAAAGCGTTAAAATGCTATGCTGTGGTTCACTCTCAGTTCCCACAGGCCTCTCTCTGGATGTATATGACTATCTTCATCGCAGCACAACTGGTTTGAATCACATCATTGTTGAAGAGAACCATGTCCATCAAAATTGATCATCGTATAGTCTTGTTGCTGTGTATAATGTTCTCCTGGTTCTGCTGATTTCACTCAGCATCAGTTCATGCAAGTCTCTCCAATCCTCTCTGAAATCCTCCTGTTGGTCATTTCTTACAGAACAATAATATTCCATAACATTCATATA